>JAODAL010027278.1:0-27500 GCA_025379985.1 Phyllomedusa bahiana
CCACCCCCAACAATCTTTCCCGGGGGACGGGTATCGCCACCCCCTCCACACTCTGTCATTGTGCCACTGCCTACCTCTGCGCGCCGGTTTGCTGCCGTGCTCCCACTGTGTCAGGTCCCACTCTTGGCCTACTCCTGTTTTTTCCCACCTCCAAAGTCATTGGGCACTGTCTACCTCATGCGTGCTGGGCTGGCCGTGACCTACCCCGGGTGTCTTTGTCCCCCCTTTTGGGCCCTACCCTTTTTTGCCCCCCTCCAATGTCATTGTGCCATGTCGCTATGCTGCTGCTGTGGCTCTGACGTGCCCCCAAAACTGTTCATTGTCCCACCTGTGGCCTATCCTTTTTTGTCACCCCCAGAATTGATTGTCCCCAACCCACCTCATGCTGCTGCGGGGATGCGCCGTGACCCCCCACACGTGTCATTGTCCCACTCTGTATCCACTCCTTTTTTTTTTCCCACCTCCAGAAGTGATTGGCCCTGCTGACTCATGGCACTGTGGGCTGCTGCCGTCCCGCCAATGTGTCATTGTGCCACGTCTGACCCAGCTGCTGTGGCTGCTCCCGTGACCTACCCCTGTGTCATTGTCCCACTCTTTGGCCTACCCCTGTTTTCCCCCCCACTCAAATGTCATTGTGCCACTGCCTACCTCATGTGCTGCTGGGGCTGCTGCCGTGACCCCACACGTGTCATTGCCCCACTCTGTGGCCATCTGTTTTTGCCACCCCAAATGTCATTGTGCCACTGCCGGCCTCAGCACTGCGGGGCTGCGGCCGTGACCTCCACAGGGGTTTCTTGTCCCATGTCTGACCTCATGGCTGCTGTGGCTTTTTCCCCCGTCCCCCACACTGTGTCTGTCCCCTCGTGGCCTACCCCTTTTTTTGCCACCCCGAATGTGATTTGCCACGTCTGACCTCAGTGTGCCGTGACCTACACCGTGTAGTCCCACCTTTGGCCCCCCCTTTTTTTTGCCCCCTCCAGAATGTCATTGTCCCCACTCCTGACCTCATGCGCTGCTGCCGTGACCTACACACTTTTCATTGTCCACTGCCCCTTACCTCAGCTTGCGGGGCTGCTGCCGTAACCTCCACACTGTGTCTTTGTCCCACTGTCTACCTCATGCGCCGCTGTGGCGCTGCGTGCCACCCCAAGTGTCATTGCCCCCACTCTGTGGCCTTCCTTTTTTTGCCACCTCCGAATTCATTGTGCCACTGCCCTACCTATGCTGCTGCGCCGTACCTAACAATGTCAGTCCCACTGTCTCCCTCATCTGCTGTTTGTGGCTGCTGCTGTGACTACACACGTGTCATTGTCCCACTCTATGGCCTACCCCTGTTTTTTGCCACCTCCAGAAGTGATTGGCCACTGTCTGACCTCATCTGCGCGGGGCTGCTCCCGTGACCTACACAGTGCTTGTCCACTGTCTGACCTCATGCTGCTGCTTGGCCCTGCTCCCGTGACCTACCATTTGTGCTTTGTCCCACTCCCCTGCCCTCAGCTGTTTCTGTGGCTGCTGCTGGACCTACACCTGGTTTTTGGCCACTGTCTGACCTCATGCTGCGCTTGGCGATCCGTGACCAACCACTTGTCATTGTCCACGTTGACCTCTGCTGCTTGTGGCTGCTGCCGTGACCAAACACTTGTCATTGTGCCACTGTCGACCTCATGCCTGCTGCCGTACCTCCGCACTTGTTTTTTGTGCCCCCAAAGACCTTTTCCGTTTTTCCCACCTCCAAATGTCATTGTGCCACTGTCTGACCTCAGTTTTGGGGGCTAGCGCCCTCACCGCCCCACTCTTCACTAATGTTGCCCCTGAGCTCTCAGCTTGTTTTTTTTTTCCCGCTTTTCTGGCATGCTTTATCAGGCAAAATTCCCCCCTTCAGTTTTTTTGGGCAGTTTTGCCCTCCTTTAAATGCCCCCCGGAATTTTATATTTAAGCGGGTTCTAAGACGGCGGCAGTCTTTTGCGTTTTTATTCTAAAAAAACAACATTGTTTTGAAAGAAACCCAAAAAAGCTCCCCCTGCATATTTGACAAGGCACAAAGTTTTTAAAACACCCCTGTGCCCGCCTGGAAAAAAAGCTGTTTTTTTTCGTGAATTTTCCCCCCTTTGGGCCCCCCAAATTTAATTTCGGAACGAAGTTAAATTTTTTCTTTAGAAATTCCGGGAAAGTTAACGAAACCCAAATTTTGGGAAATTCGCCCATCTCTATGAATAGGGACCAAATTTCCCCTTTCCCGGGGGTGGCTCGCCAAAAAAATGCAAACACACATCCCCCTTTCAAAAGCAAAAACCTGCAAATTTGTTTAATTTGTTAAAAAAGAAAAACCCTTTGGGCCCCACGTGGGTGAATACCATCATCATTACAGGACCAGGGAAAAAAGTGGGGAAAACGTAAGGCAGAAAGGGGGGGGGGCGCGAGGGGGGATGGAAGGGAGAGAAAAAAAAAAAAAGTGAACTTTGATGCTTCCATAGTCCCTTTATTCAAAAATGTGCTATACCAAATTGACCGACTTTAAACACATATTTTTTGTTTCTTCCCAAAAAATTTTTTATAGGGAATCAGCAAGATCAAATAAATGCCCAAAAAGGAAAAACCTTCATTTAGGCCTTTAGGTTTCAATGTATTGATCTTTTATACCCTTTTTGCCTCTTCCCGCAAAAAAAACCCACATCCAGATCGCCCTTTTTTTCCCCTAAAACTTTTTCACAAAAGGCCCCAAAAATTTTTTTCACCTTTTATTTCGCCCCTTATGTACTTCCAAAAAAGTTTTTTTTCCTAGGGGGTAAACAAAAACATTTTTAAAAGAAATCAGTGTTTCCCGGGTCCCACGACGAAACTCCCCGTATGGGGTTTTTCCCACTAATCTTTGGGGAAAATACACATAGCCCCATAAATTTACCCCTTGGTTTTTCAATTGGGAATTGTCTTATCTCAAAACTTCTCCTTATCAAAGGGATTAACAAATTTTTTAGTTTTTCATATGAAAGGAAAAAAAATAACAGTTGCCAAAAGGGATATGACCAAACCCCCGGGGGGGCTGTAAACCCCCTGTTTTTTTTTTCCATCTCCCCAAAAAAGAATATGTACAAAAATTTATCCCCCCAAAGATTTTTTTCCTTTCTTTAAGTGACACTAGGGGAATTTTGGGAAACCCCCGAAGTACTGGAAACCTTCCCTTTAGAATGTTGGCCAAAAGTCTTTTAAAAATAGCTCTCATTTTATTAGCTCTATATCAAAGGGACCTATACCCCCCCAATTAAAAAAAAAATTTTTTCCCTTTCCTTTTTTTTTACTGTTAATAAATGTCCTCTGTTTTAGGGTCAAAGCCCAAATTAAAAAAGCCCCTTTCCCCAAACCCTTTTTTTGGGTAACCCCTGCCCCGAAAAAGTGCAAATTTTAAAATTTATACATTCTTTATTGAAATCCTCTAATTTTGGAACAGTTCTAAGAGCCCTTAAAAAATTTGGGCCCCATGGGAATCCCCTTTTTTTTGAGAAGGGGGATGCCAAACTAGAAAAAAGTAACTATTTTTGCCGTATTTTTTTTCCCAAAAAATCTTTTTCTGAATCTGCTTTTTTCAAACCAAAATAATTTCAAATCCAAAAAAAAAAAATTTTCTCCCGAAGAATTTCAAACCCGGGAAAAACATTCCCAATTTTTATTATCATTGAGCCTAATACAAAACAGAATAAAAAATTTTTTACTTTCCATCCCCAAAAAAACCAAAAAATCAAAAAAAAAAGCGCCCCCCCCCAAAAAAAACCCATCTGTGAATATTTCAAAGTGTTTTGAAAAAAAAAATAAACATCCTCCCACCAAACCCAAAAAAAAAATTAGCAAAACTTGGCGCACAGACAGTCCCATGGGCTCCTTTTATCTGGTGATAAAAAGGTTTCCATCAAACAAAAAAAGTTATGTGTCCAAAAAAAAAATCCAATTTAAAGTAAAAACAAAATTTAAAGGGGTTCCCCCTAAATTTTTGTACCCCCTTGTGTTCAAAAAAAAACTTTAATTTTCTTTCAGGCCCCAAAATTTAAAGCTGAAACTTTTACGTCAAACTTGTAAGAAGTTACTCTCACTCCCCACTGTCATTAATTTTTCAACACAGTTCCTTCTTTTCTTTTAAAATTGAAGGAAGGCCCCTTTAAAAAAGGGCATCAAAATACAAAAAAATTTAAAATAGTTTCTAGGTTTCCCTTTTGTTAAAATTTTTTTTAAACCTTTAACTTTCGGTCTTTCCCGGTATTGGCACAAAATCTTTATGCCCCTTTTGGGGAATGCATAAAAAGGGAGCAAAAAAAGGATTCCCCATTTACATAAATTTTTTTTTGATATTTTTTGTTTGAAAGGGACCTTTTAAAAAACCAGATAAAAGGGGGCAGGGCCCTGGGCACTGTCGTGCCCCAAAATTTTGTTTAAACTATTTTTTGGTTGGTGGGGGGATGCTATTGTTTTTTTCCAAACAAAAATTTTAAAAAATTTACAGTCGGAAATTTTTTTTGGGGGCGGGTTTATTGATGAAATTTGGATTTTTTGGGATTGGGAAATGAAAAATTAATTCCCTGGGTTTTGTTTTCTAGACTCAAAGAAAAAGAAATTTGGATGAAATTCCGATTGGAAAATTTATCGGGAGAAAATTTAAATTTTTTGGATCTTGAAATTAGTTTAATGAAAATAAACAGAAATTTAGACAAAGATATTTCGGAAAAACGGCTATAATTTTGTTTTCATTTTTCAAATGGCATCCCCCTTCTCAAAAAAAAAAGGGGGTTCCCCTAGGCCAATTTCTTTTAGGGGTTGTTAAAAAAACTGTTTTCCAAAATTTTGAGGATTTCAAGAAATGATTAAAATTTTAAAAGCACTTTTTCAGGGAAGGGGTTACCCAAAAAAAAGTTTGGGAAAGGGGTTTAATAGGGCTTTGACCGTGACAGAGGGGCAAATTTTTTAATCAGTAAAAAAAAGAAAGAAAAAAAATGATTTAATTCCCTTTTTATAGGGACCTTTGATGATAGGGCTAATGAAAAGAGAACTTTACTTAGAGAATTTGGCAAATTCCAAAAAGGGAGAACCCGTAATTTTCCCGAGATTAAATTTCCCAAAATACCCTTTGTGTCACTTTGAAAAAGGGAAAAAATTTAGGGGGTGAATTTTTACCCAAAAACATTTTTAGGGGGGTTTGGAAAAAAAAAAAGGTTTCAGTCCCCCCATGGTAGGCCCCCTTTTCCCTGTGGGGAAAGGTTTATTTTGTCCATTCCCTATAAAAAAAACTAAAAAATTTTTTTAATCCCTTGAAAAAAAAGATTTGGATAAAACAATTCCCCAATTGCAAAACCAGAGGGGGGGATTTAAAGGGGCTTTTTTACTTTTCCCCAAAAAAATTTGGGAAAAACCATACAGGGTTTTTCGTCGTCGGATTTTCCCAAACCTCGAGTATATTAAAAATAAAAGGGGAAACCCCCCCCACGGAAACATTTTGGAAGTACAAATTTGGGGAAAAAAGAGGTGCTAAAAAATTTGGGGCCCCTCTGTGTGAAAAAACAAGGGGGAAAAAAAAAGGGGTTATCTGGATGTTTGTTTTTTTTGCAGGAAAAAAAAGGGAAGATGGGGTATACAGCTCAATACATTGAAACCTAAAGGGCCCAAATGAAAGGGCCCCTTTTTATTTTCGGCATTTAATTTTATCTTGCTGAAACCCCATATAATAATTTTTGAAAAAAACATGATATATGTGTTTAAGTACCGGGCAATGGATATAGACATTTGAATATATGGGCTATGGAAAAAATCAGAGTTCAAACATTTTTTTTTTTTTCCCCCCTTTTTATCTCCCACCCGCGCCCCCTCCCCCCCTGCCTCTACGTTTTTCCCAAAATTTTCCCGGGGCTAAAATTTAAGAAAAGGGAAAATTTATCACGTTAAAGGGCCCCGGTTTCAAATTTTAAAAAAATTAAAGGGGTTTCAGGGATTAAATTTCTTTTGCAAGGGATGTTTCTCGCCTTGTTGAGGCAGCTGCGGCCCGGGAAATGGGGTTTTTTACCTATTCCTGTATGTATCATCTATGTATAGATTAAAATTTTCTGCGCGCGCTGATCCAGTGCGAAAATGGGTGCCAAATGGATTTCGTGGGGGGTTGGGAAATACTGATTTTAAAATTTTTCAAGCTTCCAAATTTAAACCATGCCCCCCGTTGGACTGGTGGGGTTTGGGGGGCTAGGTGACCTAAGAGAGAATCTTTTAATTGGGAAGTTGTGAGGCAAAAAATGTGGGACGGAAAGGGGGGGTAGCCATAGAGCCTAAGCCCTTAAAAAATGAGTATGGGAATTTAAATGTAAAAGCCCAAATGGGTTTTTGAAAAAAAAGTCTTTTAGACAATACTATACAGTACCCAAAGGGAAAAAAGTATTTTTAAGGGGAGCTCAATTTTAAAAAAAAAAATGCTATTAGAAATAAGGAGAAGAATTGCTTTATGGGAAAAATAATTTACAAAAAGCTATTGTACAATGGAATTGTAAACCCCTTAATATGCCTATTAGACATTGAAAAGAAGGGGGGGTGTGGGAGTTAATTTTGGGGGTTTGGGGGGTGCGTGTTGGGGTGCCCCCTATTCTTTTTTGGTTCTTCTGGGGGGGGAGCCACGCAGTTGCAAAGATGTAGAAAAGGGGGAGAAAAGAAGCCCATCCCCAGTCAGGGGTGGGGTGTCCCGTTGGTGGGGGTGCGTTTGGGGCGGGGAGAAAAGGTAAGATGGGGGGCCCCCCCCGTTGTGGAGATGGGTGGGAAATTTTTCTGGGTTTTGGTTTTTTCATGAGAGCATGGTTTGGCCCCGCCCTTTTAACCCGGACATTTTTATGATTGGGCGTGCAGGAGGCGGAAGGGGGAGGGGGTTTTTTGTTTATTCTCTGATGGGTAATTGGTGGGGGCACTAGTGTTGAGCGATTACGTTTGGGCCAAACGAAATTTGGCGATTTGTCGGGCCTTTATCGACAAGAAAGTCGATTTAGAATTTTGATCGTGAAAACCCTTTAAAGTCTAAAGGGGGGAGCAACAACACCTTCATTTTTCACCCCCCAAAAAGGGTTTGGGGAAAGCTGGAAATTTAAAATCCAAACAGTCAAAAAAGGTACGTGCTAAAATCTTAACCCAAAACACTTAAGGGTTTTAAAGGCCCCCAGAAAAAAACCCCCCACCATTCCTACCCTGTCTTGCACCAACACATGACCCTTTTAAAATGCATGACCCAAAAAAATTTAAAAAATGCCGAAGGCAGATGAATTTTAACCCTCTTTTTCTTGAACTTGACTTGAATATCCCGTCCTGGGGAAAGCACATAGCCCCAAACCCGATGCCCCAGATTTAAAAAGTCCCGGAAAAAAGGGGTCTTTCAACCACCATTTTTGTTGAACTGGACATTGGCTATACCTGTCCTGTACCACAGAAAGACCATAAAACATGTCTGACCCACAGATTAAAAAGTGCCCGGAAAAAGGAGTTCCTTCAACCACCATTTTAGTTGAACTGGACATTGATCTATACCTGTACTGGGCCACAGCATGAGCCCCAAACCTGCCATGACCCCAGATTAAAAAGATGCCGTGAAAAAAGGAGTCTTTCAAGCACCATAATATTTCACTGGACATATACAGTCCCTGTGTCCTGGGTAGCGCTTTCCCCTCCGGTTAGTGTGCGGACCAATTGAGCTTCACTTGGAAATAGTGTTGGATAACGCACTGTTACACGCCAGGTGCCCTTTTTTCCTTTGGCATTCTTTTTTCAATTAACTCACGTGCTTGAGGAATTGTCTCTGTACTTTGTTCTCTGTCCGTGCGTCATACTCAATGCCTCCTGAATAACCTACATCAGGTCAAGTTTTTCCTGAACCTCCCTTGTACAAATCAGAGGAATTTTTTTTACCAGCTATTTTGTACATGCAAGTTTTATTAGTAGTTTACTTCTAGAAACACATTTTTAAAATAGGAAGAATCCCACTATGTCTTTGTATTCTCTTTTTTAATTGTATAAATGGGTTGTCCTCAATACATGGAAAGGATCGCTATGTTAAAAGATCTTGCAAAAACAAGTCAATGCAAAATGTCCATATAACAGAGTCCTACTTATTCCTGATTCTGACAGCACCATCACCCTTGAGCCACTCTAGACAATTGTGAAGAAAAAATGTCCTGTTAGAAACAAACATATTTTTATAATAGATATGAAGTAATAGCTGCATGTCACAGCAAATATGCCCACCAAAAAATTCAAAACATGACCCATGAACCACTTTTGAAAATAGTGAATGAACAAAAGTCCTGTTAAAACAACATTTTTTTATAATAGGACCTTGTATATAGCTGCCTGTCACAGTAAAATGCCCCCAAAATTCAAAGCATGACCTTTTGAGCCACTTTTGGACAACTGTGAAAAACAAATGTCAGTTTAGAAAAAACATTTATTTATAAAAGGAAACCTGTAGTATACGGCTGCATGTCACAGCAAAATGCCCCAAAAATCAAAGCATGGACCCTTGAGCCACTTTGGACAATTGTGAAGAACAAATTCGGTTAGAAACAAAAAATTTTTTATAATATGCACCTGTAGAATAGCTGCAATTCAAAGCAGCCTGACCCAAAAAATATAAAATGACTTTCTCAGCACTGTTAAAAATTGTGAGGGAGAAATGCCACTTAGAAGCCACATTTCTGTTCCAAAGGACCATGAATATTGCTGTAATCTCACCAGCTACATGACCCAAAAAATTATAAATATGACTTCTCAGCCACAAAGTAAAAATTTGTTAGGGAGAAATGCCATTTAAAAGCCACATTTCGTTCCAAAGGACCATAATATAGACGTATCACACAGCAACTTGACCTCAAAACCAATGACAATGCGAAAACTTCTAAAGATAATGTGAGTAAATGGAATACGGGTGTTGTCATGAAACCTTGGTGTCTTTTTACAGTCACCTCACAGCAAAACCAGCAAAATGAACTGTTGGAAAAGATAATAAAAAATTGGCAGTAAGAAATCGATCAATTTAAAAATAAAACAATTTTTCAAGAGCCCATATCTGTTTGAAGAGGAATGAGAAGTATGAGCCTGAACTAATCTTGCCACGCAATTGGGGCCACAACATCATCATAGATCCATGCCTATTCATCTTGATGAAAGTCAAACAATCCACAATATCTGATGAAAGCCAGATGCGTTTGCCTGAAAAACTCCTCCTGCTGTGCTGAAGGTCCGCTCATATATTACGCTGGCTGCAGGGCCGAACAACACCTCTATGGTCGTGGCGAGCGGAGCACGGCCATTCGTCCATTTGGAATACCCAGAAGTCTTAATGGGTGGTCCGGAACAACAAAAACAAAAAACATCGGTTTGTTGAGACGCAGATAGTCGTGCATCCATGAGTCTTAAGCTGGTCTCTGTGTGTTGGATGTGTGCCCTGCATTGCATGCGTTGGGTGATCGTGGTAAATAAAGATGCCAAGGTCACCCATAAGGGCTATCTGCCACCTTGCCTGCTGCTGCTGCCGCTACAGCTACTTGGCACTCTTACTGCTGGTGTTTCACGTCGAATTGATTTGTATTCCACCCGTTACAGATTGGGGAACGTGAAGGCAGACGCAACAGATGACGTCCAAGTTGGAAACAATCAGCCAGGACTCCATTTTCTGCATTTTACTCTCCAATTTGGGTGGGTGGAAGGAAAGAGCTGATTTTCGTTTTGTACCAGGGATCACGGAGTGGGTGAGCCCCCCGTAACTGTTGTTTTCAATTTGATGGCCTTAATGATAGGAAGCCATGTTGGAGGAAATGGAGCATCCAAGCACTCATGTGAGAGATGGAGCCTTTGATTCCCAAGCCTCTGGGTCGAGGGGCACTAGCAAACTGGATCATCCTCATCTTCCTCCTCCGCCTCAAATCGCTCCAAACATCTTTTCCAAGGCAGGGACGTCGAGTAACGTCGGTGTCTAGGAAACCGTCCTACCTCCTCCTCCGCCTTCTCCAGCACAGCTATCAACCCAGCCCTGACTTGCCTCATATGAGGCACCCCGAGAGCTGAAGCGCCATCCCTTACACTAGCCTCTGGACCCCGAACCACTGCATAATGAAGACCGAAGAAATTGTGAAACTTCCGGTCCTTTGTGAATTAGACGGAGAGAAAGGCTTCCCTGTCTGCATCTGTGTCCGTCTACTCCTCGGTGTGCTGTGCGTGAACCTGTTGAATTCACATGTGTCCAACGATTCGTTCAGAACTAAATCAACCACAATGCTCAGTCTGACAAGGGCATGTCGCACTGTACCAATTTGTGGCATCTTCAAAACTGGCAAGGATGTGTGCAGAGCTCTTTTCACCAGCCTCCACTCTCGTGGTCTCAAACCCCGAGGTCCGCACCGTCTGCTTGTCAGGCCATGTGACACTTCATACAGCATAATGGCAATTGCGCCTGCTGCACAATCGCTGGGAGCATAGGAGGGTGGAATTCCAGCGTGATCCCCGACGTCAACAAAGAGACGGTGACGTGGTGGCCGAGCTGACGTGCAACACGCAGCCCAAGGCCGGGACGAGTGCTGGGTGCGAACGGCGGAAGTGTGCGAACTTAGACATCGAGCCTATACACAGCAGGCAGTCCAGGACCCGGGTATCTCTTTTTAGAAATTTTCTGGCCGACAAAGGTTCATGACATTGCCCGGCACAAGGGATGTCTCCAGCCTACCGATCTTAAGGCGGCCAGCAGATTTTGCGCCTTATCGCACACCACCTGCCAGGCACAAAGGTTCTTTGCACCCCAGCCAGCGCTCGGTCTCGTTGCAGAGCGCCGGTCCACAGCTCCTGACCTGTGTTGTGGACGGTCTCCAAAACAGATTATTACAACACGGCCAGGGTTTCTCTGGGCACGAGATGCCTACCAGAGAACCTTGGGGGAAAGAACCCCTGCACCATCCCTGACGGTTTTGAAGAGCGTGCGCCGAGCCAGAGAGCCACCGCCCCCCCAGAGACATCCCCCCAGGGCCTTTTTCCCCCCCCAAAAAAACCCCAGTGAGGCTGTCACAGAGATAACAGGCGGCCTTGGGTCGTCTTAACAAGACCATGTGTCGAGGGGTCAGATGGACTAATCCGGACACAGAACGCAGACAACGGCGCTTGAATTTTTAGATGACACCTGGCTGGCCTAGGCAAGGGACGACTTATCTGGCAAAGAATGCCTTTTCGGCATACTGGTATTGTGGGGCAGGCAAATGGGTCAAGATGTGGCGGAACCCAACAGTTTCAACAGAACGGAAAGCAACATTTCCAAGGCAAAAGCCTGGCAATGCCGACATTCAGGCTTTGGCTTTGGGATGGTTTGGTTAAAGTGTATTCTTCTGCTCCCACACCTTGTAAGAACAGAAGTCTGGCTGCTAGTACTGGCCGCTGAACGGCAAGCAGGTCATCAAACTGTGCAGGAGAGAAGGGTAGAATGGTTCTCCTGGTGTGCTGTGATACTCGGTTGCGACATTTAGGCTGAAGCGTAGGCTGATCCCTGATCATGACTCTGAGGAGACATGGGCAGCAGAGGAACGCTTTGAGGTGCGGAGGAGGAGGGAGGAAGGCGGAGAAGAGGGTGTGACAGAGGTTTGGAGGCCCGCGTCGTTCTGGCCTTTTTTGGCCAATTGTGTTCCTACCATTTTGCCAACTCATGCATTCGCTGCAGTGACTAGCATGTTGTTGGGTGGTTAACCACCTAAGGTCCTTACTTGCCTCTAATTATGCGATTATGGCAAAGGCGGCATATGAATATCTGGTGGGTGAACAGAGGCTTGCCTCAAAGAAGGCCTCCAGGCCTTGAAGAGGTCCTGGACCTTCTTTGACGGCGATAATGCGATAGCGGGGTTTGCCGCTGACCGTAGGCTGCGGAATCATATCACGGACTTCTGCGACCGCCCTCTCACCATTTTGGAGGCGGGACCTCGTACTGACAATACCCCCTCATCTTCCACCTCTGTCCTGATAGTGCTCGTCAAAGGCCAAATTCTGGCTGAAAAGACCACGTTGATCCGCAATAGTCTCATCATCAACACACAGATGACTTCGTTGTCTGACATTCTGCATCCAGGAGCAGCGGGCTACAAGCAAGAGGGTACTGCAAGGCGTTGCCCGACGACCGGATTTTTTGCCGATTGACCGAGCATCCTTCTCTCCACATATGTCATCAGTAACTGGGCGTCAGGCAGAAAAAAGCATCCTCTTTGCACCCCCCGCTTCTTGATCTGTTAACATGCCTTCAGACCCCAACCGCATTTGTCAACAAAGAGTGACTTCAGAAAATGGATTATCCACAGTGGAGAGTACACACGATTGACAATTTGGCTGCTTCATGTTGGAAGTGATGGCAAAGATGCTTTAAGACGACATTTGTGGCCGTGGACTGGGAGGAACTAGGAGGTAAGTGACAGCTGGAAGCGGTTGCATTAAACCACAGAAGACAGATTGGTGACGCTGTTCGTACTGAGATTCACAGGGCCCTGACCAGCGATGACAGGCCTGAGGGCCTGCCACTGACGATCCGCTGGCATGCGTGTTTGTCGGCCAGCACTGGAAGGAGCACCACCTTCTCTCGTACCCTCTACCGCTCCATGTCCTACCCCCCTCTTGCTCGCTTAAACCCACCTGAATATTCGCTCCAATGTATCAGAAATATAAAAATTTGAGAAGGTATGGAAGAGTATTGGAAAGTCCTGTTATTAAAAGTACTGCAACTCACAGCAAATCTCAAATCCTCAAATCAAAACAAAATTGCTGGATTCAAATTATAACTTCAAAAGTAAGATCTATCAACAAAGCTGTGCCTGAGCCAAAGTGAAAAAACTGTATCTGAAATGTATTCGGATAATAAAAAGTAAAGTGTTTATTTATTTTTGGCAAAAAAACCTAGTCAATTCACCTGTGTGACTACAAAATACTGTATCACATTTAAGTAGCAGGTGCTTCAAAGAACAGAAGCTGTGTCGCCAAATTGAAAAACACGTATCTGTAATGTATTCGGATAATAAAGGTAATTATTTTGGCACCAATCAATTCACAAACTGCGGATCACCTGTGGTGACAACAAAAATGCTGTAATTCACATTAAGTTCAAGGTGCCTCAATGAACAAAGCTGTAAGTGCGCCAAAGTGAAAAAACACGTATCTGTAAAGAGTATTTTCGGCATAATAAAAGTATATTTTTGGCACCTTTTCAATTCACCTTGTGGTGACTACAAAATTTCCTGTATTCACATTTAAGAGCAAGGTGCCTCAATGAACAAAGCTGTATTTCGCAAAAGTGAAAAAACACGTATCTGTAATGTATTCGGATAATAAAAGGTATTTTTGGCACCTATCAACCTGTGCTGACTACAAAATTGCTGGATTCTAATTTAACTGCAAGGTGGCTATATCAACAAAGCTGTAATGGGCAAAATTGAAAAAGAACACCTATCTGAAATGTATACTGATAATAAAATGGAGTTTTTGCACCTAAAAAACAGAACTACAGATAACAGAGAAGATGTGTATCCTAATATAAGTTCAGGCTGCCCAACATCCAGGAAATATTTCAATAGAAAACTGTTAATAATAAAGCTATTGCAGTGCAATGTCTACACTAAGTCTTGGTGAACTCTATCCAGTATTCTTTATAGAGCTTGTCTGTGTTCGCCCGCGGACCCCCCCCCCTGCTCCCAGCGGTAGATGCTCCTTTAAAATTCTCCACCTAACTACATAAAATCTTCAAACCTTTGATCTAACTAAGTTGTAAGGATCACAGCTAACAGTAGAGCTTTCTCTGTGAAGAAATAGAATAATTTCGCTGAGCTGGTTGGACACAGGCAGAGCGCACGTCCTACTGCTCGGAGACGCTGAGAGACACTGATCATGAACAGGAAGGGCTGTTCTATGTAAAACGAGGTCATGTGATTTTTCCAGCCAATCGCAACCATACACATCCCAGTCATGACGTCGCACACACATCTCACCCTGCTCTATTCTGTAAGCTGATTTGCTGGCCACCAAAATGACAGGAAGCGCCGAAAATGGCGTGATCTTAATAGATGATGCACAGATTTTAACCTAAATTATCGCATGATCTAAAAATTTCGATCAACATAAAAACTGTGCCGATTTCAACTTTGTCGATAATAATCGCTCAACACTAGTGAGCACCTGAAATGGGTGTTTACCTAACACGATATAAAAGGAAGTGAGCTCAGACCACATGTGATCGGACCTCTAAGCCTTGATGAAGCCAGGTTAGCTGGCGAAACATGTCGGCGAGGTCAGATATGACGTTTTAAATTGTGATTTCTCACCTCTGTCTACAAGTGTCACCTGCTGCAGGGGTGTCACAAGGGGGCCTTATTTGTTCTGTGTCCATGAGATTGGGGACGACTGCCCAGGTGGTAGGCTTGGGATCCCTTACTGGAGTTAGTAATTTGCTATAGATATAAGGCTCTCCTGTTAATAGGTGGTGCTCCACCAGACTTGATAATAGAAAGGGAGTTATTCCCTCTTTCAGAAGCAAAAAGGGTTAAATGATGAGGTGAGAGATCAGGTTTTTAAATAGTGTGTATAGAGGTTAAGAGTTATATATAATAAAAGTTACGTTTTAGTGTTTAACAGATAGAGAACTGATAGAGTTTAAGTTTGCCTACGGCAAAATAGTAAATATAGTCGTCAAAAAACTGGCACACCGCCGAGTAGGTGATTTTACCACCAAAGCTCCACACTGACTGACTGTTACCGCCGCTGACCTGGTTAGCCCCTGTGCTGCTACTTTCTGGGACCTGCAAAGTGGGTGGTCTAAATCGTGGCCGTTTGGCTCCCAACCTCACACTGCTGGCACACTGCTGACTCCCGGCCATACTACCGACTTACGTTCTGCGACACTGCCTGACACGCAAGCTGACGCTCTCTTCTCCCAATGATAATGATGAAGCCCTTGTACACTGTTGGTCTGGGTCAGCTGATAGCATCACATGGCTTTCAAAACCACCAGTATGCTGATGACACCCAACTTTACATCTCCGGCCCAGACATTAATTCTCTACTGTTCAAAATCCCAGATTGTCTGTCGTCCAAATTCTCCTTCTTCTCCTCCCGACGCCTAAAACTTAATGCAGAGAAAACGGAATGCTTCCAGGGCTGGAGCATTGGGTAGTCGAGGGTAGGCGACCGCGTAGGGAGCCACTTCATCCCAGGGAGAAAAACGGGCACAAGGATGCATGGAGTGGGCTGAATTTTCCGTTTGGGGGGCACTTTATGCCTTGTTTAACAAGGGCACCTTGTCTTGTCCCAGCCTTGCTTGCTTCATCCGGCTCCCAAGTGCAATCGGCTACATCGATTAGTGTTTGCCTGTCACCGCCGTCCACCTCAACGGTGTCGCTGTACAAAGCCTGATCGCTCACAACATAACCCCCCATTGCAACTCTCCTCATCACTATTTGACTGCTTCTGCAAGAAGCAGCGGATGTCTTCCCCACCTCTTTGCTGCCCACTGTCCTCAAATAGTTGGTCCTCACTGTATAGTGGCGCAGAGGCCACAGCACATAGTAGTTCTCTGGCTGTGGGAAGTGAACGGGACAGAGGTGGGTTGAGGACAGGTGAGAGCCCCTCACCTACTCCCGGGCCATGCCAACTAGGGGTTGTGTGTGACAAACCCACTGACTCTTGGCTGGGGTTGTCAGATGTCATCTGGGAGAAAGTGTATGACCTAGTGTGTGGTCAACACATGGCCGGTAGATGACACTGGATGCTGTGAAGTCC
Organism: Phyllomedusa bahiana; assembly: GCA_025379985.1. Classification (NCBI taxonomy): domain Eukaryota; kingdom Metazoa; phylum Chordata; class Amphibia; order Anura; family Hylidae; genus Phyllomedusa; species Phyllomedusa bahiana. The sequence goes on from JAODAL010027278.1 coordinate 15,787, forward strand.
CCTTACTGTGCTGCGATCTGTGGCGGCTCCGGTAACCTACTTCTGTGTTCTTTGACGCTACCATAGGATCTTAGCCCTCAGCTAGTTTCTTTCCAGCTGGCACTGACGTTACCTTGTCAGGCTGCGTTCCCACTTCAGTTTTTTTGGTCAGTTTTGCCCCCGTAAGTGCCCAGGGAATTGAAGGGTGAAGCGATTCTAATAGCGGTGGCAGTCATGTGCGTGTCATACTAAAACACAGCATTGTATGAAGACCAAACCAAGCTCCCTCTGCATATTTAAGCATGGCACAATGTTCTACAGCACCCTACAGGCTCTGTGCAGCCGGAAATAGCTGTTTTTTTAACGCAAAATGGATTTTGTCGGAAAATTAGGCGAAGTTGGCGAATCAAATTTTTGAGAAATTCGCCCATCTCTAGGCGGCATACATGAAATTTGGCATTAACACGCCAAATATCATGCGCATTATACTGGCATAGAATGTGCCTGATTTATGAACCCGCTCTACAGCGGGTCATAAATCAGACGCATTCTAGAGATAAGAATTGTTTGAAAGTGGTTTACCTATTCCAGCTGTAATGTGCCCAAAATTGCTGTAATGAAGCTATAAATCTATAGCTTCTACAATTCTAGTGCAACCTCCCCTCCCGCACGTCCCCTGAAATCAGGTGCATTACAAAGCACCACAGTCGCTATATAATGCGCCCGAGAGTGCCGTGTGGGAGATTTAAAAATGTATGAACGTGGCTGCGCCTGATATCGGGGCGGAAAAGACGTCAGATATCTGGCACAGCCCCATTCATACATGTCGCCCACAATGTCCCAGATTCTGATTGAGCCAATTATCAAATACATTTTACTTGTAAAACCCCTGTATTAGTGCATGCAGTGATTGGTGGCCTCTCTATAATGCAGTGAGGTACTATATGTTCAGTACTGCTCTTACATGTGCCAGAATGAACGGCTCTATTGGGCATCAAGATAAGGCCCCATTCTCTTTTTTTGGTACATCGTATACATGACCCAAAGAAGCTCCCATCCTTAAATACTGTAGAAAGTGATTTCCAGATTCCAGCAGCTGTTTCTGAGGATTTATGTAAGGACTTGCTCTATCTGTATTAGTTATCTGCATAACTTTCGTTAATCTCAATTTTGCATTATGTTAGTAATATTTTGGCGCCCCAGAACCTATTACCAGTTTTTCATAGCGTTATGGTTTTAACATACACTGTTCATCCTGGAACCAATAAATATTGTATGTTGAGTGATCACTGTACACCTGAAAATTCCTTTGTTTTTACATGTAATAGTAAGATATGCTGAATAACAAAATATGTAAGTAGGATGTTTTTGTGTATGTTTTACTTGAATGCGGGTGAAATGTAGCCTATGGACCATTTCATTTGTCAATACTAAGCTGATACTTTATGTGTTTTTGCTTACTTCTGGTTGCATTGGAAGGCTAAGGCTGCATTCCCACGGCAAGGGACAAATACCAGCTGGTTTGACGGACGGTATTTGTCCTGTTTTGCGGCCGTCCCCATGGCCGCGGGGGGGACGGCTTTTCTCCGCGATGAGCGGAGAACAGCCCTCCCCCCTCCCATTGAGGTGTTCATATTCCGTCCGGAAACTGGACGGAAGAATGAACATGCTCAATGTTTTCTGAGCAGACTATGGGCGGCAAAACCACCCGACGGAAAACCCGTGCTGTGGGGACTGCTGCACGGGTTTTCCATATCGCCAAATTGTGCTAATTTTCGGCCGGTTTTCCAGACGGTCTTAAAAACCACAAACCGGCTTAAAAAACGGCCGAAAACTCTTGCCGTGGGGACATGCCCTTAGCGTCACTGAAACCTGGTAGCTCATGGAGCGGATATATGATATCTATGAGTTGCTGCAATATGTAGATGGACCAGGACTGTCAAATTCAGATCTACTAAAACCTAATGGCTCATAGAGTGACTATATGATATTAATGAGCCGCTGCAAAACATAGATGGACCAGGACTGCCACAGTTGGAATTACTGAGATTTAGTGGCTCATAAACTGGATTTCTAATGTAAAGGATTTGCAGCAATACATGGATGGACCAGGACTGCCGTAGTTAGAATCCGTCAAGCCTAGTGGCTCATAGAGTGGCTATATAATATAAAGGAATTGAAACAATATGTACATGGACTAGGACTATTATAGTTGAAACCGCTAAAACCTAGTGGCTCATAGAGTGGCTGTATGATATAAAGGAATTGTTGCAATATGTAAATGAACCTGGACTGCCATAGTTGGAACCACTGAAGTTTAGTGGCTCATAGAGCAGATATATGACATATGGCACATGGCATATGGAGGTTTGTCTTATGAGACATTGATTGATTCATCTTACCTCAGTCCTGTTTTTTTGTTTTGATTTTCAATTCAGGGGGGTGTTTACTGGCTTCTACTAGGCTGCAGTAGAAGCCAGGTCTGTAGCTATAGCAACCAGTGCTGGCAGCCTATCAGGAGAGATCAAATAGGTCTGTAGCTATAGCGACCTGAGGCAGCCCATAAAAGAGGGGATATCTAGGAATAGATAGGACACTGTTAATGGACACATATTGCAAAGTTACTTGTCTTTGCAAGATCTTTAACATAAAAATCAATCCTTGTAGTGAGACAACGCCTTTAAGTTTCCATTAAAATAAAATTGACCTTCATTGGGAGTCAAAGCAGTACACCCTACACTAAGCAAAACAGGACAATGTTTGTTGTGTAAAAGCTTTGTTCTTTCTGATCAGCAGTGCCGTTATTTTTTTTTCTTCCATATAAATTCATTAAACTTTCTGTTTCCATTGATTTTCTGCACTTTAAATATGTGTTGCCATCGTATATTGAAAGGCTGTCGTAGACTGTTATTACAGGAGCCTTTTTATTCACACAGGCCGCTTATTTCTCTCAGTGTGCCGCATTCTATAAATATTCCTATGCGCAATTAAACATCACATTTAGCTGCTTAATCCATCTCCTTCAGAGCTTTTCACGGAATTCACATTTGGTTATCAAAAACACTGAGAAACAGATATATCGTCAATGAAACACAGAAACAGGATTGAACTTGGTTCAATAGAGTAGCACTCTAGAGAGGAGAATTATCCGTGTGTACTGTTCTGTGTGTAATAAACGATCTCTTTTTGTGTCAGATGTTTCTCCAGAACACTTCCTAAAAGAGTAGTTGCTTTCAATCTAGATGGTAATGAGAAGCCAGATGGTCTCCTGTTTGCTTAACACAGCACATATTTTTTTTCCGAACCGCCTGCCTTGCGTGAACCCAGCAGGAGAGGTTTCCTGATTAAACCAAATCCTGTCAAGATCCTGACTTAAAACCGAACATAAAAAGGTGCCTCACTACATCAAAGTAGCACTATATCTGCTCCATGCTGATGGGAGCTATATGGGTATAAGAACGGTATACGCCTTCTGCATTATTCTATATTCTCACACAGCACTGCCAGCTCCCACTCCACACTACAAGGCAGAAAATATTGACTTTGCATTAGTAATTGGCAAGAAGTGTCTCACGCAAACCTTTTCTCCTAAATACCATGCATGCAGTGTTATTATACTGTATGGAGGCTCTTCTAATAATGGGTCATTCATACTAGAATATGGGCATCTGAATGCAACTGGTACAGAACAGTATGTCCACTTTTTAATTATTATTTAGGAAATTGTAATGCCATGCAGATTTTATTTGAAAAAAAAACTTTTTTGTAGATGTCATTATTTCTTTTTCAGCTTACTGTGCTGTATTGCAACTAAAAAGGACTAAAAGCTCAAGTACTTACTTGTTTATTTCCAAAAGCCACAGATGTTGAAGTTCAGTGAAATATCCTTTGTAAAACCAAGCTAAGCTCAGTTCAACGGCCCCTAATCTGCATTAACAGTTATTGATGGTGGAACCATTTCAGAATATTTATTTATACTTCACACCTGGAGCAATTCCAAACTGGACAACAATATTATATTCCAACTAGAAAAGTCAGTGAGACGGCCTCAGAATCTGAAGGGCATTCAGCATCTTGAAGGTCATTTAATGTAATGTAATAAATTGAACACTTTGAAACACTATGGGCGACGTGTGTGATCGGGTTTTTCACCCTTTTTCTGGGGTACAATGCACCTAACTGAGCCGACTACGATGTCTAATGAGCCTAACGTATGTGTTAGGCACATTGTTCGTAAGACAATATTTTTAAATGCGCCTAACATGAAGGGTGTTCTGGAGGTGTTCTGAGGGCGTGTCACACCACATTCGTAGTATTAGACACATACATCAATGTGGTTCTGCAAAACTAGATGTATTACTGCTAGAACAGGCAGACCTATTTCAATGTGGTCTGTCTGAGCCTGAGGAGTCGAAGTGAAGCTAGATTTGCCATTAGGCAAAAATGTCCAATATTTCTCAACTTACACCAGTGCAAAAATAAAAAGTGATTTATTATAATTATCAAACTGTATAAAATATAAGTATTTAAATTTAATGAAAAATGTGATAATATAAAATTAATAAAAAATATATAATATCCCCAAAATATAGAAATATCTCCTATAAAATTTATTTAAAATTCATAGAATCTTAACCTAATTTTACATTAAATAACCCACTGATGTTGTTGTTTAGATTTTTATATTTTAAATTTTTACCATATTAAATTTGAAATTTATTTTTGCTGCTCTCACCTTTTATTCTACATACAGCAAGAGCCAGCACGGCACAGGCATTGCTGGGACCTGTGGTCCTCCAAGCAGGATCAGTACCATCGTTTCTACTCACTGACATGCTTTTCTAATGATTTTTTTCTTATTTCCAGCCTGTCTGTAACCTTAATACATGTTAAGCGCATTACTTATGCGCCTAAGTTCCGTAATACGCCTTACACGCAGGTGAGGCGCGTCGAACTTTAGACACCATTTATAATCACACAAAAACCACTTTCATACATCAGGCGCATTATACACTGGAAAAAAGATGAGAAAATGAACTGTGATGTGCCTTCCTTCATACATGTCACCCTTAGGGCTTCATGTATGAAAACCGTCTTGGTCTAAGACTTTGTTGCCCATAGCAACCAATCAGAGCCCCCCTTTAATTTCATATAGTGCTCTGAAAAAATGAAAAGGGCGCTCTGATTGGTTGCTATGGGCAACAAAGAAAGTCTTAGACCAAGAGAGTTTTCATACATGTCCCCCTTAGTTCATTAGTGTCACGGTCGGAGATAGTGGATCCTCTGAACCACCACAAGCGATGGCGTAAGTCACGCCAGGGAGCGGAATCTAAGTAGGTCCCGGTTTTCACCAGAGCCCGCCACAAAGCGGGATGGACTTGCTGCGGCGGGAGTCTACCAGGTCGCTACCCCTGACGTGACTTGCTTGCGGAGGCAGCCGAGGTGTAGCGTGGTACAAAATCATCAGGCAGGCTCGTAGTCGGGGACAGGCAGAAGGTCAGGACAGGCGGCTATGGTTTGTAGTCGTGGACAGGCAGAAGGTCAGGGCAGGCGGCTATGGTTCGTAGTCGTGGACAGGCAGAAGGTCAGGGCAGGCGGCAAGATTCGTGGTCGAGGAACGGAAGCAAATGGTACGGCAATAGGCAATAGGCACTAAAGATCTGGCACAAGACTCAGGAAGGGGCAGGCTTAAATACGGGCAGTGCCGGCAATACCCAATTACCGGTGCACTGGCCCTTTAAATTTCACAGAGCCGCCGCGCGCGCCTTAGGGAGCGGGTACGCGCACGATGGGAGACTGGAGCTGCAGCAAGAGCGCGGCCGGGTAAGTAGGCAGGGTCCCGGCCGGCAGGGTGAGCGTGCCCACCACCCGACATGCAGGCGGTGGTGCCGCTCGTGCAGCGACCATGGGTGTGCCTGCGACCCAGGATGGGGTTCGCAGGCCCACCCATGACAATTAGTTGGCTTAGCAGTAAAGATGGGTGAATTTTCAAAAATTCGGTTCGCTCACATCGGCGAATTTCTGACTAAAATAACTTTGGTCCGAATTACTTCGGGACGAATCACGTTAAAAAACAGCTATTTCCAGGCTGCACAGAGCCTGCAGGGTGCTGTAGAACGTTGTGCCATGCTTAAATATGCAGAGGGAGCTTGGTTTGGTCTTCATACAATGTTTGTTTTTAGTATGAAACGCATATGTCTGCCGCCGCTCTTAGAATCGCTTCACTATAAAATTCCCCGGGCACTTAAGAGGGCAAAAATGACCAAAAAACTGAAGCGGGAATGTAGCCTGATAAAGTCATGGCAGCGACAGCTGGAAAAAAACAAGCTGAGGGCTCAGGTGGCAACATCAGTGACAGAGTGTGGAGGTGACGGCGGCAGCCACAGCAACATGAGGTCAGACAGTGGCACAATGACATTCTGGAGGTGGCAAAAACAGGAGTAGGCCAAAGAGTGGCACAATGACACAGTGTGGAGTTGACGGCATCAACAGCAGCAGTAGCATGAGGTCAGACAGTGGCACAATGACATTCTGGAGGTGGCAAAAACAGGAGTAGGCCACAGAGTGGCACAATTACACAGTGTGTAGGTCACAGCAGCAGCCACAGCAGCAGCATGAGGTCAGACAGTGGCACAATGACACTGTGTAGGTCACGGCAGCAGCAGCAGCATGAGGTCAGACAGTGGCACAATGACATTCTGGTAGTGGCAAAACAGTAGAAGGCCACAGAGTGGCACAATGACAGAGAGTGGAGGTGACGGCGGCAGCAGCATGAGGTCAGAGAGTGGCACAATGACAATCTGGAGGTGGCAAAAACAGTAGTATGCCACAAAGTGGCACTATGACAGAGAGTGGAGGTGACGGCAGCAGCAGCATGAGATCAGACAGTGGCACAATGACATTCTGGAGGTGGCAAAAACTGGAGTAGGCCACAGAGTGGCACAATGACAAAGAGTGGAGGTGACGGCGGCAGCAGCATGAGGTCAGAGAGTGGCACAATGACACAGTGTGGAGGGCACGGCAGCAGCCACAGCAGCAGCATGAGGTCAGACAGTGGCACAATGACATTCTGGAGGTGGCAAAACAGCAGTAGGCCACAGAGTGGCACAATGACAGAGAATGGAGGTCACAGCCACAGAAACATGAGGTCAGACAGGGGCACAATGACATTCTGGAGGTGGCAAAAACTGGAGTAGGCCACAGAGTGCAGAATGACAGAGAGTGGAGGTGACGGCGGCAGCAGCATGAGGTCAGAGAGTGGCACAATGACATTCTGGAGGTGGCAAAAACTGGAGTAGACCACAGAGTGGCACAATGACAGAGAGTGGAGGTGACGGCGGCAGCAGCATGAGGTCAGACAGTGGCACTATGACATTCTGGAGGTGGCAAAAACAGTAGTAGGCCACAGAGTGGCACAATGACAGAGAGTGGAGGTCACAGCAGCAGCAGCATGAGGTCAGACAGTGAAATAATGTTCATTTGTAGGTGGCATAACTGATGTAGGCCACAGATGTTGCCACAATGAACAGAGAGTGGAAGGGTGACGGCGAGGAGCAACAGCATGAGTCAGAGAGTGGCACAATGACACAGTGTGGATTTCACAGAGCAACAGCAGCAGCAGACAAGAGGTAATAAAGTGGCCACTAGAGATGGGCGGAATTGATTCTAACTCGAATGGTAAAATTCATTTAGTAATTTCAGGAAAACTCGGTTCGCTGAACCGATAGTCGAATTTGGGGTTACTCTCGGTAGTGAACGAATGTGATGCTTTTGATTGATAAAAATGGGTGCGAGCACATGGCGTTACTATGGGGCAAAGCACTCTCTGGGGGAAGAAAGGGCATAGCCTACATGACTTGTGCAGAGATGATGTCAATCAGAGACAGGCGGGGATTCTGTGGACGTCACCGCACTATATAAAGTCCGGGTCGCGTCGCTGGGAGCTCCACACTCCTCTCACTGTACTGACAGGGAAGGTGCTGCCGCGGCTGTTTGTGTAGCTCTTACTGATGAACTGATTTTTAGTACAGCGATTTTGTGGGGTGTCTCAGCTTGTTCAATTGGGACACTGTTCTCTTACATGTTTCTAGTTCTGATTTTTTGGAGGTTTTTGGTTCTGAAGAGTTACTCGTGTAATTGCGCCGTCCCACTGCTTGCTGCATTATACAATGCTATCTGCTACAAGCACATGAATATCAAGGGGATTTAAGCACTGTGTCCTGTTGTATTCATTTAAAGAAACAGCGTTTTAACATTAAAATACCACTTCCTTTTTGGCTGCTCATTTCTTTTGCGCAATTTAATCCAGGGGTTATTTAGCGTTGGTTCTGCTGCTGTGGTGACTCCAAGAACCGTCCCTGGGCAAAGTTGGTGCTAGCAGCCGACCCAGGAAGGTTGGTGGGAGGAGCTTTGGAGAGACTGCTTGCTGTGTTGGAAGCCAGTGATGGGTAAACCTCTACTGCCTGGTTGAAGCTTATTTTCTGCCTAGGACTATAGCCTTTTGGCTGGACTGTGTCTATTGAGTGAGTACCTCTTTTCCATCGGTTCCCAGTGGGTGGCGCCCCCTGGGGGCGCAGGGGTTAGCCCCAGGCAAGAGGGCGTTGCTCTCTGAGCTCATACTGCTCATACTGTGCCTAACCAGTGGGTTGGAGGCGAGGAGCCTTTATTGGGACTTTATTTGGACAGTGTTTTGTGCTTTGTGCAAGTACTTTTTTTTTTTTTTTTTTTTGTTGAAAGACCACCAAGTCCATCTGGTGAGTGCCCTGGAGACCACCTGTCTTCCTGGGGGGGTGGCAGGAAAACACCCCCCAGGAGGGCGCAGGAGCAAGAGGCAATATGAAGCAGCCCGCTCTGAACCTCGCTCCCCGCTCCGTGCCGGCGGGGAGTGGGGCTAACGTGCTACCGGCCGGGAACCCTAATGGCCTGTCACCCCAACAGTGTGGACCCCGCAGCGATGTGGGGGACATACGTGCGGTGGCAGAGGCGGCTGTGAGGGCAGCAGGAGAGCTACGAGACGACTACCTGGCGGAGGTGGAGCAATGGGGCCACCGCCGGGAAGGAGAGGGTGCGGAGGCACTGTCGGCCCGCCTCCGGCGCTTTGTAGGGAGATTCGAGCGCCTGGGATACCGTATTCGAGTGGTCAGCAAGGACCTGCAAGAAGCCCGCTATCGCCGGGACCATCTGGGAGCCGCAAGAAGAGGGCCGCTCGCGGCTGTTATTAATAACTTAAAGGAAGACCTGGCGGAGCTTAAAGAGGAGCGGAGGAGCATCCTGGATGGGGCTGGACCCTTCCAGGAGAAGCTCCTCAATGATGAGCGCTTCCGTGAAATGCAGGCAGGCTGCAGCGGAGGCAGCTCGCAGCCATCAGGGCGGGTGGAGCATGGCCACGTGGCGGCAAGCCAGCCGCTAACAGCTGAGGAGATGCGAGCGGCAGCGGCAAGTGGAAGCGGTCTGGAGCGGGAAGCGGGTTCCGGCCTCGAGCGTCCTTCGGCGTTCGCGCCAATGCAGTGCGCAGAACCGGAAGTCGCGGACCGGAAGTCTGGAGCCGAAACCGGAAGTGTCTTGGAAAGGAGCGAAGTAGACACAGAAGCCTGCGCACGCGCAGTGGAGAGTCCGGCAGCGGCGAAAATGACGGCGGCGATGACAGCCTGTAACCCCGCCCCTGTACTGGCGGCGGTAGCCGCGTCTGATGCCGCCATATTGAAAGGGGGCAAGGAAGGGGCGTGGCTAGCCACAGGGATCCCCACCCCTAGGGACGGAGCAGCTGATAACCAGCCAATCGGGCTGGAAAGGGGTGGGCAGAAGCTAAAGGCAGGCAAAAGAATACCAGCGGTGGGAATAGGAAAAGGGGGCGGGGCGATGCCCGGATCGTATGGTAAACAAATAATGCAGCAAGAAATAGCATCACAGCAAAGTAATGCAATTGGTAGCTATGGGACAGCACCATCAACTATGCCAGCAAGCTCAAGTTCTAGTGCAAGGCATTCCACGGACCAGGCAGGGGGAACATCTGGAGAACCTAGTGGAGGTAGCTGGTTATCAGCGATAAACGCCCCCCTGCCTATGTCAGAAGGCGAAGAAGATAGTGAAGACTCGACCAAATCCTGTGACATGGCCCTGAGGGAGATACAGATGCTGGAATCCCCTGCGCGGATGGCTGGCCTGGTCTTCGGGGACGAGGAATTTCCAGAAGATGAAGGTATCCTCAGCAAGAAAAGCAAAAGAAAGAAAAAGAAGAAGCTGGTGAGTGCGTCCCCCGGGACCAGGCTGATCTTTGGGCCAGTCACAGAAGCTGGGGCAGCTGCAAAGCTGCCTCAGAACCCCTCTCCACCGCGGGTCCCGTGCCCTGTAATAGTGGGCTCTGGGGCTACGGGGGGAGTAGGGGAGAATACATCTGGAAGGGCTAACATCCTGAAGCCTGCGGTCCTGATATTTGGGGCTGCAGGCAGTAAGCCCGCTCAGGTACAGGAAGGTTCAGCAACATCCCCAAGGGGGCTCCCTGACAGGGGGGGAGCTCCCCACATATTTGGGGTGAACCCCTCCGGTGCGCAGGAGGACAAGATGGCACCGGGGGAGGGATCCCCCAAAAACAATAAGCCCGGCTCTGGAGAGGCAGCCAAAAACCCAGGTCAGGAAGGAGAAGGGGTATCCATGGTGACCATGGATGCAGAGGGGGGTGAAATTCTGCCCCCCAATGATGCAGAAGTGGTTGCCATGGATACGGCTGGTCCAGATGTAGAGGTTGTGGAGAAAAAACAAGAACAGTAAAAACAAAAACAGTAACGACTTAAGAATAGGTCCAATAACAGCAGCTTTGATTACAGACGGGGGAGTCCACCAGGGTAGGACCCCGCCCCCTCAGGGAGCTAGTCTCCCTCAAAATAAACAGAGGAGCTAAGCTAACGTGGCCAGGGGGGCGGGGGGGGGCCTTTCAACCCTCCTCAACTACCAGCTGGCGGATGGGGGACATAGCAAATTTGCAGCGGCTCGTCCTGGACGCCCTGAAGAAGGGTGAGAGGACGACCCAGATAGAGGGGAAGGAAGTAGACCTCTCATTCTGGATCGAAAGATTCGGATTGGGGGCCTTCCGAGAGAACCCTAAACAGAGGGGAGAGTCGTTGGCACTTCCCACAGGGGGGCCAGACAGGTGGCCGTAGGAACGTGGTCCGACTTTTTTAATCTGGGAGGGCAATGAAGCGATGCCACCAAGATCTCGGGGTAGTGGAGTGTCCTAGGTATGCAGTTCAGCGCCAAAAGATCATATTTGTGCGATCCACCCCTCGCCCTCAACGGTGTTTGAAGTCAGCTTTGTTCTGGCCGGAGGGGCTTGAGCTCTTCTGGTCGAACTATGAGTGGCGAAGCTCCCGTCCTGATGGTCCCACTCTCTGTGACGACCAATAGCTCGCACAGTGTGAGGTCAAGAGGGTGGACCGTTATCACCCATACGAGTCACATATCTTGCTATCGACATCCTGACCCTGCTGAGGCGCTTTGGCGATGTCATGGGAGTCCCCGAGGATAAAATCTAGACGAGTTTGGTATTTGGTCAGGGCTTGGTCGTTTTCAGTTAAACTGACAAGCGCCAAGGAGAGGCACGGTTTGCAACATTCCTAATCAGTCCGTCACCTTCCTTGGGAGGAGACCGGATCCAGGTCTTTACTAGGGGCAGCCGATAAGCGTTGCCACAAGTGTGGAAGCCCCGGGGCCACTTGCAGTGCAGGCTTGCAGGGCACAGA
>JAODAL010027278.1:32500-55233 GCA_025379985.1 Phyllomedusa bahiana
GCTATGAAAGTAAGGGGCTTATAGGCACCAAACCTGCGTCCCATTAAGAAAGCCTGTAATGTTAGTTGAGTTGGTTTAGTTGGTTAGAGGGCCGCCTGCGCGGTTAAGCCGATGGCCTATGTTCGGTGGTGTGGGCCGGTGTCGGGCGTTTATCATCCTCCGGCGCCGCCTCTTTCCCCGTGGGGTGGGGGAGCTCTGGGTCGGCCGCCCGGGCTGGCAGCGGGCTGCGGGGCTGTTGGCACTGGGTGGCCGGGCGTTTCGGGGGTGACTGTGCCTTGTGGTTACTGGTGGGGGGGTGCGTTCTGGGGGGTGGATGCGGCCTGGCGCTGGTCCATGCAGCGGGTTGCAAGGGCGGTTGAGTGGATGCGCGACGGGCTCTGTTCTTGTGTGTAGCAAGTTCTGGAGTTTTCCAGACATTGGTTCATATAGTTATATATATGTATTTATGTTTGAAGTAGTGTGTATATAGTTTGTATATAGTGGTATAGTGTGTATTTTGTATATAGTGGTGAAACCTTGTATATACTTGTGTAGTATAGTAGCAGTGGTAGTGTTTAGATAGTGAGGGCTATTGGGGGGGCGCGCTACTAGGTCAGGTTGGGTGGGGGATTTGGGGTGATCACCATGAAGCGGAGGGGTTGGACTACCGCAAGGGTCATGGTGCCATGAGGCGAATTGCCCTCTCATTGCTTTTGGTACTTTGCATTAAAAGTGTCTATTTAGATGTTTTCTTTATTTGGGGGGCCAGAATGGTTGGGCGGGGGATTGGGGGGGAAAAACACCATGAGAGGACAGAGGGGTGGACTCACCGTTAGGGTCATGGTGGGCCTAAGGCACGATGCCTGGAGTTTATTTGTTTTTCTGTTTTCATGTGCTGTTTAAAGGTACATTATAGGGACATTCTGTGTCATTTAGCGATAATTCGGTGTTGAGTTCAAGGTTAGGTCATTATTTAATAATTATATATAAAACAAAAATCACAGTGTGGGAATGTGTGCACAGGTGGATGCATGGGTGGTGGGAATGAATGGTGGAGGAATACATGTAGTGTGTGCTGTTATCATTGGGTAAGTTAAGAAGTGTATTTTTTATGTGTGAGATAAAGGGAAAAAAAAATTTAAATTTATAAATTAAAAAAAAATAAAAAAGTTCTTGGCACAATGAGTGTCATGAATGCTACGGGTAGTCATTGAGTGGATGGTGGGGCAGAATGGAATGAAGTGTTTGTTGTTGAGTGTGTTAGGTAAGGATTTTGTACATATGTGTAAATAATTTTAGATGCGGATCCAGCCATTGGCAGATTTTTTTTACCCAAATAGGGTGGAATTTATTGATGTTAGTTTTCACCGAAATGGGGAATTTTTAGTTTGCCCTGGGTGGCTACGCTTAGTTTGATTATTATGAGCCGTAATAAAGCTGGACTTTTGGGTCCTTTTATGCCGATAGGCAATCTTCTCAGTTGACAATTTGTTTTGTTTTATGTCAATCGCCATGCTAATGGATATTTGTTTCGTTTTAGATTGTGTTTTATTTTTTCTAACTATAAAAAAGTGGGTCATGACAACCTGTCTTTTTCACCGCCAAAAATTTACAATAGTTACTGTACCATAATTCACAAGCGAAGGTTAATATTACAATTTGTTCTCTTGTTGGTAGCGTAGAAAAAAAACGCCATTGTAACACGCTACAAAGCTCGTAGTTTGTGTTTGCTCATTGTTTGGCGCAATTTAATCCAGGGGTTAATTAAGCGTTGTTCTGCAGTGTACTCAGTAAAAGAACTTGTTTTTACCGCCACAGAAGAAGAAATGTTCTGTAGCATAATTCAGATCCGAATGGTTAATTATGCATGTTTGTGCTTTTATAGTCAGTAAAATACACCGAGTTTTTAAACGCGGCCATACAAGTCAATTTTTCCTGCCATTTGTGAGAGCGCATTTATATCCAAGGGTTACCCGCTTCTTAGTGGGTTCATTTGGACGTCAAATACAGGGAGTGTGTATTTTTCATATACGATATCTTTTCATCAAACAGCTGTCTGTACATTCTTAGAACAAATACTGTTTGTCAGACAGAGAGGTGGCAAGGCTCTTCTTCTGCGAGTGGCAGGAGGCACAAACATTTCCAGGGGGGCCCAGGTAGCAGCACAGCATAGGGGACCGTCGCAGAAGGGGTCACTCGGTGAGGCCTCACAACATGCCGCTGTCATCTACGGCCCGTGTTGTGTTAGTTCAGCCAACCCAATGGTTCTTGATTGGTTGATAGGTCAGCCACTTCCTCCAGATGACCATCTGACATCCCCAGCCAGATTCGGTGGGAATCGTCAGACACACCCTTAGTGGCATGGCCCAGAGCGGCGTCAGCGGCCCTCACCTGTCCTCAATCCACCATTCTGTCCCTCGGTTCCTCAGCCTGAAGATCTACTATGAGGGTCTGGGCTCAGGCCAGTATATAGGCGAGGGATGAACAATTTGAGCGAGGGCGAGGTACGTCAGCATGCTACTTGGGCAGCGAAGAAATGAGGCAATTATCCCTGCTTCTTGCAGTAGGGCGGCAAAAGTATAGATTGTTGAGAGTGGCATGGGAGGTCATGTTGTGAGGGTGTCAGCCTCTGCCATACAAGAACGGTGTGAGGGAAGCAGTGGACGTTGAATCACAAATAGATGATGATGAGCGAATTGCAATGGTAGCGGGAGAGGCAAGGGGCTATCATCATTAGGAGGAAGAGGGCGTCCAGCTTGCGCGGTCAGGCAGAGGGTTGTGCAGCAGCAAGTGGGTCGTGTGGCCAGATGTGTCAGCATGATATCAGCAGTGTGAGGTCGGGAAGGCCAAAGCGCCACGGGGTAAACCCACTTCGTGGTCATAGAAAGTTAGCGGGCACAGGGGCTCAGCGAATGGCAGCGGCGGCAGTAGTCACTCACGTGCGGAGTGTTGCGGTTAAAATCCGATTCTCTCGTGGTGTTGGCGTTCTTTGCTAAGGACACCGGAAAGAGCCGAATAGGGGTATATGTAGAATCTGTGGGCAGACAGAAACTGCTGAAGCGTGGCCAAGGGAGCTAACGTTGGCATCACGGCCCTGCGTCACACACATGCTGCATCAACCTCACGGTGGCCTGGGAGAAGATAACGGGGCTTCAGATGGGTGGTTTCCATCCTGCGGGCCGCAGCAACAGCTGTGCAGCAGCGGTCAGTGGCAGCGCAAATTTGCCATTGCAGTCAGTCAAGGCTCCACCACCTCTGCAGATGGGAGTCTGTTTCTCTTTACCTCATCTTCACATGTCCTGGATGCTCCTGCTCTCGCTACTCATGCGCAAGCAGTCGTTCATGTGGCAACTTGCAAAGAGACAACAGTTATGCGATTATTCCAACCATTCTTAAGGTGCAGATGCTGACCGTACTCCTGTCCAATTTTGTTGGTGCTGCAGTCCATCCCTTTCCAAATGGTTGGACTCAGCAACGTCTTCAGAGAACTAATGGCTTGTGACGAGCTGAGAGGGAGAGTTCATGCCGTAATTTCTTTCTCCAATAACGGAAGAGTACCAGTACTTCATAAATTATGTAGAATAGAAGGTGGGCGCAGTCCTTGAGTTTATCGGTTTGTTCCAAGGTGCACGGCAGCGCAGATGTCGGGAGCTGTGTAACTTACGGGTCAGGGCCAGTACTGTACTGTACGGCCCACTGGGTGAATATGCTTCCCTGCCACTGGCACACCAACAACTTGGACAGGAGACGCACGGTTTCTCCTCTCCACGTTGTCAAACTGCGGCTCCTGTGCCACTGTACGCCCTCCTCCACCACTCCACCATCTCAGCCTTCAATAGTACTGCTCCATCAATACCCAGGGGGTAGGGCCACAGCGGTGTCATCGCAGTTCTACACCTGGCTTGCCTCGTGGAACGAAAAGTCTCGAAGGGGAGGAACTGCTCGCATCTGGCAGCAAGAATCGATGTGTGGGCTTTCTCCGCGCCAACTGCAAATCAGATCCGTGGTGAGGGAAAAAGAGAGGAACATTGGTGTTCGCGCTGCACGAGGAGGGATGGTCATGCGCCTGCATGCCGCACGGGATGTGTTTCAATCTGAGTTGTGAAAAGGTTCCTGAAGTCTTCCAAGAATCTTCAGAAGATTCTGAAATATGGCCTGGAAACTGTGCTTGCATTTCACATTCCTACAAAGCAGGAACTCCCTCCTCGAATTGCAGCGGCAGACTGCCTCCCCAACACACTCTGATATGCGATGTTTCCACCCGTTGGAATTCCAGCCTGCTACATGTTGGACGGGACTGTATGAACAGAGAAAGGCCATTAACGATTTTTTGATGATCCAGGCGAACAGGAGTACTCCCCTGTGTAACTTTGAGGTCAGCCAGTGGCAGCTCATGCGTGACACCTGCCATTTGTTGAGACCATTCGAGGAGGCCACATTATTTGTCAGTCACCAGGACTACGGGATGAATAACGTCATTCCACTGCTTTATGTCCTGGAACAGATGCTGAAAAATCTGTCTGGGCAGGGGACTGGAGACGTGGCGACTACATCTCACGGCCACATGAGTCCGGGGGGACTGAAATGGAGGAGGAGGAGAAGGAGGACATTGGAGCAGAAGCATTGTCTGGTGAAATGAGTGGATTTTCTACCCAGGTGACAAGAGAGGAGGAGCAGGAGCAGCTGGAGGAGGTAGATGGAGATGTGGAAGACGAGGCAGATGACCCGCAAGCACCATGGCAGTATACAGTGGAGATGGAGGCAGGGAGCCCCTCGGGGTCACTTGTGCAGATGGCCCGCAGCATGCTTATTTGCCTGGCTAGTGACAGCTGAATAGTCAACATCCGGCAGAGGGATGACTTCTGGCTCTCCACCCTATTGGACCCTCGCTACCGGTCCAAAATGGGAGCCTTTTTCCCAGCTATTGAGAGGGAGGACAAACTCAAATACTATAGGGAAATCCTCCGTAGTCAGTTGGCCGCTGCCTATGTGTAGCATTGTCCCTCCTCTGACAGGTCTGACCAGGGGGGTTCTTCAGCGCTCACGTACTACTGCCGTGGCTGCTGGGGGAAGGTGGGGGGGAAGGAGCAGTACCAGCTCCATCAGCAGCAACCTAACTCTGGAGTCACTGATGAGCAGCTTCCTTCACCCGCCTAGTGAGGAGGGCAGTCGCCAGCAGCAGCAGCAGGACCTGGAGCAGACCCTGAACCAACAGGTGGTGGCCTACATGGACAGCACTCTGCCACCCCAGTTAGAAGATCCACTGTACTACTGGGCAGCCAAACTGGATGTGTGGCCGCAACTTGCCGAGTTTGCAGTGAAGAAGCTGTCCTGCCCAGCCAGTAGTGTGGCATCAGAATGAGTGTTCAGTGCGGCGGGGGCCATCATTACCCCAAGGAGAACCCGCTTGTCCACGGGAAATGTGGAACGACTGACCTTTGTCAAGATGAATCAGGCGTGGATCGGCCAGGATTTCCACACACCAATGCCTTAGGCGTCAGACTACATCAGCCGAGACGCCTCACCCAAACTGTGAGAAATGAGTATGGGATAATTCAGTAGCAAGTTCCAAAAAATTCCTATATACCTTGATGTTTTACTTAGTTTTGTAGTGTGCCACTGATATTTGTATTAGATGTATGCTATTGCCTTACCAGTGTGCACCTATGCTTACGTTTTTTTAAATATATGGATGTGCACAGCCTAATTAATTTGTGTAGTCTATCTGAGGGATGGCAACCTCATTGGCTTGCTGCACTCCCGTTACTTCTTTTAAACCAGTGCAGGATAATTCAGTAGCAAGTTCCTATCACTCCCTGAGAGGTTGTAGTCTGAATGGACTCCTAGTGAGGTAACATGTTAGTGTTAGGGACTCACCTGTCCTGGGATCCCCTTGATGCTTTTGGGAGGTGAGCTTAAACAATTCTTGATCAAAAACTGTAAACTAAGAATCCCAGGTTTTTCATATTTTCCTTAGCAGTAATGCATTTTTCAAAAAATTCCTATTATACCTTGATGTTTTACTTAGTTTTGTAGTGTGCCACTGATATTTGTATTAGATGTATGCTATTGCCTTACCAGTGTGCACCTTTGCTTACGTTTTTTTTTTAAATATATGGATGTGCACAGCCTAATTAATTTGTGTAGTCTATTTGAGGGATGGCAACCTCATTGGCTTGCTGCACTCCCCTTACCTCTTTTAAACCAGTGCAGGATAATTCAGTAGCAAGTTCCTATCACTCACTGAGAGGTTGTAGTCTGAATGGACTCCTAGTGAGCTAACATGTTAGTGTTAGGGACTCACTTGTGCTGGGATCACCTTGATGCTTTTGGGAGGTGAGCTTAAACAATTCTTGATCAAAAACTGTAAACTAAGAATCCCAGGTTTTTCATATTTTCCTTAGCAGTAATGCATTTTCAAAAAATTCCTATATACCTTGATGTTTTACTTAGTTTTGTAGTGTGCCACTGATATTTGTATTAGATGTATGCTATTGCCTTACCAGTGTGCACCTATGCTTACGTTTTTTAAAATATATGGATGTGCACAGCCTAATTAATTTTATTAGGAGTCTTTGGGGGTTTCATACCTTTCCTCTTTACCAGTCAGATAATTAGTAGCAAGTCACCTCCCTGAGTTTGAATGGCCCAGACGACATTAGTGAGACCCGTTTCTCCATTGCCTTTTTCCAAACCATCTTTGACCAGGACTGGTATTGCACAAAAACATCCTACACTGATGTCATTGTGTCCACTGTTCTGTTACGCTGCTTTTCCCCAGCGTCACCTGCACTTTTTCTGACATTGTGCCACCCTTGTGTGCTTTAACTCCCATGTTTTTGCCACCTTTCCAGGAATGTCATTGTGCCAGTTATATCCTCCCCCGGTGCTGTGTGTCTGAATGGCCCGTGACTACACATTGTTATTGGGCCACCCGTCTGGGGCCCATTTCTGCTTGTGGCAGGGAGATTAACCTTACAAAAACGTGTAATTAGTCCCAGTAATGATGTGGCTTTACTTGTTTTTGTTGCCACTCATAATGTATTGGTGCCATTGTCCCGACCCAGTGCTGCCTGTGGCTGCTTCGTTTTACCTACAACTGTATTGTGCAACTGCCTGAACTCATCTTGCTGGCTGGGCTGCTTGCAAAATGACCTCACCACTACCATTATGATGCCGCCACCGCCTGATGCCACCTCTCTGACCTCATGCTGCTCCTGGGCTGGGATTGCCCGTCCACCTCCACACTCTGTCATTGTGCCACTGTCTGACCTCACGCTGCTGCCGCGTTTACCTCCACCTACTGTGACATTGTGCCCCCTCTGTGGCCTACTCCAGTTTTTGCCACCTCCAGAATGTCATTGTGCCACTGTATGACCTCATGCTGCTGCTGTGACTGATGCTGTGACCTACACACTCTGTCATTGTGCCACTGTCTGACCTCATGCTGCTGCTGTTTTTGTGCCGTGACCTACCTCACCACTGTGTGCCCTTGTCCCTACTCTTTTGGCTACTCCTGTTTTTGCCACAACCAGAATGTCATTGTGCCACTGTCCCGACTACCTGTCTGCTGTGGTGCTGCCGTGACCTACACACTGTGATTGTGCCACTGTCTGACCTCATGCTGCTGCTGTGGCTGATGCCGTGACCTTACACACCCGTCATTTGTGCCACTGTTGACCTCATGCTGCTGCTGTGGCTGCTGCGTGACCTACACACTGTGTCATTGACCCACAATGTGGCCTATTCCTGTTTATGCCACCTCCAGAATGTCATTGTGCCACTGTCTGACCTCATGCTGCTGCTGTGGCTGCTGCCGTGACCTACACACTGTGAGTTTGCCACTGTCTGACGTCATGTTGCTGCTGTGGCTGCTGCCGTGACCTACACACTGTCATTTTGCCACTGTCTGACCTCATGCTGCTGCTGTGGCTGCTGCCGTGACCTACACACTGTGTCATTGTCCCACTATGTGGCCTACTCCTGTTTTTGCCACCTCCAGAATGTCATTGTGCCACTGTCTGACCTCATGCTGCTGCTGTGGCTGCTGCCGTGACCTACACACTGTCATTGTGCCACTGTCTGACCTCATGCTGCTGCTCTGGCTGCTACCGTGACCTCCACACTGTGTCATTCTGTGGCCTACTCCTGTTTTTGCCACCTCAAGAATGTCATTGTGCCACTGTCTGACCTCATGCTGCTGCTGTGGCTGCTGTCGTGACCTACACACTGTCATTGTGCCACTGTTTGACCTCATACTGCTGCTGTTGTTGATGCCGTGACCTACACACTCAGTCATTGTGCCACTGTCTGAACTCATTCTGCTGCTGTGGCTGCTGCCGTGACCTACACACTGTGTCATTGTCACACTCTGTGGCCTATTCCTGTTTTTGCCACCTCCAGAATGTCATTGTGCCACTGTCTGACCTCATGCTGCTGCTGTGGCTGCTGCCGTGACCTACACACTGTCATTGTGCCACTGTCTGACCTCATGCTGCTGCTGTGGCTGATTTCCGTGACCTACACACTGTGTCATTGTCCCACTATGTGGCCTACTCCTGTTCTTGCCACCTCCAGAATGTCATTGTGCCACTGTCTGACCTCATGCTGCTGCTGTGGCTGCTGCCGTGACCTACACACTGTCATTTTGCCACTGTCTGACCGTATGATGGTGCTGTGGCTGATGCCGTGACCAAAATACTAAGTCAGTGTGCCACTGTGTGAACTCATGCTGCTGCTGTGGCTGCTGGCGTGACCTACACACTGTCATTCTGCCACTGTCTGACCATCATGCTGCTGCTGTGGCTGATGCCGTGACCTACACACTCTGTCATTGTGCCACTGTCTGACCTCATGCTGCTGCTGTGGCTGCTGCCGTGACCTACACACTGTCATTGTGCCACTGTCTGACCTCATGCTGCTGCTGTTGCTGATGCCGTGACCGGACCACTGTGTCATTGTCCCACTCTGTGGCCTACTCCTGTTTTTGCCACCTCCAGAATGTCATTGTGCCACTGTCTGACCTCATGCTGCTGCTGTGGCTGCTGCCGTCACCTACACACTGTCATTGTGCCACTGTCTGACCTCATGCTGCTGCTCTGGCTGCTGCCGTGACCTCCACACTGTGTCATTGTCCCACTCTGTGGCCTACTCCTGTTTTTGCCACCTCCAGAATGTCATTGTGCCACTGTCTGACCTCATGCTTCTGCTGTGGCTGCTGCCGTGACCTACACACTGTCATTGTGCCACTGTCTGACCTCATGCTGTTGCTGTTGTTGATGCCGTGACCTACACACTCAGTCATTGTGCCACTGTCTGACCTCATGCTGCTGCTGTGGCTGCTGCCGTGACCTACACAATGTGTCATTGTCCCACTCTGTGGCCTATTCCTGTTTTTGCCACCTCCAGAATGTCATTGTGCCACTGTCTGACCTCATGCTGCTGCTGTGGCTGCTGCCGTGACCTACACACTGTCATTGTGCCACTGTCTGACCTCATGCTGCTGCTGTGGCTGCTGCCGTGACCTAAACACTGTCATTGTGCCACTGTCTGACCTCATGCTCCTGCTGTGGCTGATGCCGTGACCTACACACTGTGTCATTGTCCCACTATGTGGCCTACTCCTGTTTTTGCCACCTCCAGAATGTCATTGTGCCACTGTCTGACCTCATGCTGCTGCTGTGGCTGCTGCCGTGACCTACACACTGTCATTGTGCCACTGTCTGACCTCATGCTGCTGCTGTGGCTGATGCCGTGACCTACACACTCTGTCATTGTGCCACTGTCTGACCTCATGCTGCTGCTGTGGCTGCTGCCGTGACCTACACATTGTGTCATTGTGCCACTGTCTGACCTCATGCTGCTGCTGTGGCTGCTGCCGTGACCTACACACTGTCAGTGTGCCCCTGTCTGACCTCATGCTGCTGCTGTGGCTGCTGCCGTGACCTACACACTGTGTCATTGTGCCACTCTGTGGCCTACTCCTGTTTTTGCCACCTCTAGAATGTCATTGTGCCACTGTCTGACCTCATGCTGCTGCTGCTGTTGATGCCGTCAACTCCACACTGTGTCATTGTGCCACTCTTTGGCCTACTCCTGTTTTTGCCACCTCCAGAATGTCATTGTGCCACTCTCTGACCTCATGCTGCTGTGGCTGCCGCCGTCACCTCCACACTCTGTCACTGATGTTGCCACCTGAGCCCTCAGCTTCTTTTTTTCCAGCTGTCGCTGCCATGACTTTATCAGGCTACATTCACCCTTCAGTTTTTTGGTCAGTTTTGCCCTCTTAAGTGCCCAGGGAATTTTATAGTGGAGCGATTCTAAGAGCGGCGGCAGTCATCTGCGTGTCATAATAAAACACAACATTGTATGAAGACCAAACTTAGCTCCCTCTGCATATTTAAGCATGGCACAACTTTCTACAGCACCCTGCAGGCTCTGTGCAGCCTGGAAAAAGCTGTTTTTTAACGTGATTCGTCCCGAAGTAATTCGGAACGAAGTTATTTTTTTGCCGAGAAATTCGGCGAAGTGAACGAACCGAATTGTGGGAAATTCGGCCATCTCTAAGTGGCACAATGACAGAGTGTGTAGGTGGGTGGCATTACCAGTCCCTGGTAAAGATGGTTGGTGGCAGATGGAGTAACTGTCAGCAGATGTGTGGCATCAGGCAGGTGGCGGCATCAGAATAGTGGCTGAGGCAGGTAGTTTGAACCCAAACTCATTTCTCACAGTTTGGGTGAGGCATCATGGCTGATGTAGTCTGGCGCCTAAGACATTGGTGTGTGGAAATCCTGGCCGATCCACGCCTGATTCATCTTGACAAAGATCAGTCGTTCCACATTTCCCGTGGACAAGCGGGTTCTCCTTGGGGTAACGACGGCCCCTGCCGCACTGAGCACCCGCTCTGATGCCACACTACTGGCCGGGCAGGACAGCTTCTCCACTGCAAATTCGGCAAGTTGCGGCCACACACCCAGTTTGGCTGCCCAGTAGTCCAGCAGATCTTCTATCTGGGGTGGTAGAGTGCTGTCCAAGTAGGCCACCACCTGTTGGTTCAGGGTCTGCTCCAGGTTCTGCTGCTGCTGCTGCTGGTGACTGCCCTCCTCACTAGGCGGGTGAAGGAAGCTGTTCAACTTGTTATAGGCTTAAGCAATGATTGCGGTTTTGCAGCGGCATGTGCAGGTCCCCACCTGCCAAATCCCTATACTCCATTTTACAATTATGCCAACTGTTCACAGGATATTTTTATCCAATAACATTTATTCCATAACTATTAAAGCAGCAACACATAGAGTGTATAATTGCGATTCTTTTAAAAGAGGAAAGTCTTAGTGACGTATATCTCAAAAAACCTGCAATCCACGATACAGTCCTGAGTTCCGAGTCCCGAGTCCTGGTAAGATCACACGGACGCCGGTATCTCGTGCTCTCGGAGTCTCTCAGTATAGCTCAGAGCTGACCTGCCAACAGCTGGCTGCTGATTCGTCCGCGCGGACGAATCAGCAGCCAGCTGTTGGCAGGTCAGCTCTGTGAGAAATGGTACACAATCAGTAACCGGTACTCTCTTGACCTAATGCTGCTGACTGTCCAACATATTCAGCTGACTGTGAACAACATACGTAAAGAGATAGAAGAAGTGGATCGTGAATTGAAAGAAACACAGAAAGAAGTATATGATGAGTTGCAACAACAAGTTAAACAAAATATCACTAAATTGAAAGAACAGATTATGTCATCTGAATTCAAAAAGTTTGAACGTGATACAAGGGATTATGCCCTGAATAGAGTTTACACATGGGCGAACGAGAGAAGATTTGCACGTAAACCGCACTATGTGAATAGATCCGATATTGAGGGATCGTCATCAGGTACAGATACGAGTGGGCCCAAACGAATGCAATTACGCTCAACCAGGAAGAAAAATCAAGGTGCAGAGCCTTTTTTACAGGAGGCCACCGACCCAGAAACAACGAGTGGAGAACGACCAGACAATGCGGCAATGAAAAACAAAACAAAAAGGAATACGAAGAAAAAGAACTGAAGGACTTAGTAGTTAACATATCGTCCAGGACATTAACAAAAGCACAATTTGAAGTAATTAATAAAGGTTTGAATTTTGTTCCCCAGCATAAAAAATCACTATTTAATTTTGAAACAGATTTTTATAGGTTTTGCAGGAAGGTTAGATTGAGGATGCAATTTGGTAATACTGAAAGGAAGAACTATGCCTTAGGTAAATTATATCAGAAGAGCCAATATGATCCTGAAGTGACAAGCGCAGCATTAGAAACATTCCAGAATATAGTGAGTAATGAGGTGGGTAGGAAGTGGCGCTCTATGGAAACCAGACAGACATCCAATATTACGAGTGAAGAAAGGGAGGCATTGAGAGAGTTGCAGAAGGATGAAAACATAATTGTGAAAAAAGCAGATAAGGGTGGCAGCACCGTTGTTATGGATAAAGCTAAGTATTTAGAGGAGGCAGCTAGACAGTTGGGCGATAAAGCTGTATATGAGAATATCCAAAAGGATCCTACAGCACAGATTAAAAATCAAATTGACATGGTAATAACAGAGGCAGAGATTGAGGGCCTCATTGATACAAAATTAGGAAACATGCTAAGGGTTGAACATCCTAGAATCCCGATATTATACCTTGTGCCCAAAATCCACAAATGTCTAGCTAACCCTCCCGGGAGACCCATTGTCTCCGGGATAGGGTCAATATTTCAACCCATTGCAACATATATAGACAGCTTTTTGCAAACCATTGTAAGGGGGTTGCCACGCTGCCTGAAGGATACTAATGACTTCCTTACACAACTGAAAGAGGTCGATATAAGTAATGTTGCATTCCTATGCACCCTCGACGTTAAGAGCCTGTATACGAACATCCCCCATGAGGAAGGGATACAGGCCATTAGGCAAAAACTTATTCAAAATCCTAGCCTCTCAAATAGGCATATTGGATTCCTGCTGCAACTATTAGAGATGGTTCTCACTAACAACTATTTCAGATTTGGGCAAGACTTCTTCTTACAGCGGCAGGGAGTGGCGATGGGCTCTTCGGTAGCCCCGAGCCTGGCCAACATTTTCATGGAGGCGTATGAGGATGGGCACGTCGTCCACAGTGAATGGAGTCGGTGTTTAAAACTCTGGCTTCATTATGTGGATGACGTGTTCATCCTCTGGACTGGCTCAGCTAGCGAGCTTAATGAGTTTGTCATGTTCCTTAATAGTAGGCACCCCCTGATCCAATTCTCTATTACAAAAGACCCTCATAGGGTCAGCTTCTTGGACGTTATGGTTTCAATTGAAAATGCAGAGTTACATACTACCTTGTATCATAAGGAAATTGATCGTAATAACCTTCTGCATAATTCAAGCCAGCACGCCCCAGAAATTCTTAATGCTATCCCCAAAGGCCAATTTATGCGAATACGACGCATCTGTTCGACAGACAATGATTATCATAATGCCAAACAGAAAATGGTAGAGAAATTTGTGGAAAGGGGATATAAGCGTGATAACATCTCAGGTATTGGTGATGAAATTGGACAGCGCCCACGTAGTGAGCGTCGGAAGAAAAAGATTAGAAATCAAGATCACAGATTGGGGTTCTCCATGAGTTATGATTGCCATTCCAAATTGGTCACTAAAACCATACGTAAATATTGGTATATTTTACAGAATGACCCTAAGTATGGCCATTTATTCGTGGATTACCCCAAATTTATCTACCAACGGGGCAAAACGATTGGTAATTTTATTACCCATTCAGATCTGAATAAAAAGAAAAAATCACGCCAGATGTTCCTGGACACACAGAGAAAGGGCACATATCCGTGTCTATCATGCCAAAATTGTCATGCCGCAATAAAAGGTCCGTATATTACTCACCCTATGTCTGGCCAACAGATAAGGGTACGAGGCTTTTACACCTGCTCTACGAAAAATGTTGTCTATCTGTTAAAATGCCCCTGCGGCAAAGGGATATGTTGGCCAGACATCGAGGATGATACGGATCAGATTAAACGAGCATAAATCTCAGATTCGCCTATATGCAAAGAAAATTGAACAATTAAGTAGGATGGATAAGCCTGGCCCCGGTAAATATATGGAATCGTCAGTAGCAAGACACTTTCACGAGTGCGGTCACCAAGTGACCGACTTAAGATGGTGTGTGATTGAGGAAGTTCAGGATGATAGCCAAGAACAAATTAAGATGAGATTGCTTCGTCAAGAGGTATATTGGATATATAGATGACAAACCCTTTCACCTAAAGGACTCAACGAAGAAGGCCAATGGAAGGTATATATTTAATCCAACAGCTGAGTAGCTAGAACTCTACGCTCCATTTGCTGATTGAGGCTAGATATAGCATAAAGATGAAGATCAGGTTTCCAATAATTTAAAAAAGAACAGTGATACTGATAAGAGATATTATATTGATATATAAGGTTAGTCTAGCCCCTAATTAGGTAAATAGTAGATTACACATTGTTTTTAATGTTTGTGCAAGTATATGTGTGTTTTGTATATGTTTTTTGTATATATTTTAGATAAGTAATGGTATATAAGGAGATCAGCCACGACTCACCTTCACGCTCGAGAAACGGGGCGTGACCCCCGAAACGTCGCGTGACCGCGTCTGAGGAGCGCGGACGAATCAGCAGCCAGCTGTTGGCAGGTCAGCTCTGAGCTATACTGAGAGACTCCGAGAGCACGAGATACCGGCGTCCGTGTGATCTTACCAGGACTCGGGACTCGGAACTCAGGACTGTATCGTGGATTGCAGGTTTTTTGAGATATACGTCACTAAGACTTTCCTCTTTTAAAAGAATCGCAATTATACACTCTATGTGTTGCTGCTTTAATAGTTATGGAATAAATGTTATTGGATAAAAATATCCTGTGAACAGTTGGCATAATTGTAAAACGGAGTATAGGGTGAAGGAAGCTGCTCATCAGTGACTCCAGACTTAGGTTGCTTCTGATGGAGCTGGTACTGCTCCTACCCCTACACCCTCCCCCAGCAGCCGCGGCAGTAGTACGTGAGCGCTGAAGAACCCCCCTGTCAGACCTGTCAGAGGAGGGATGATGCCGCACATAGGCAGCGGCCAACTGACTATGGAGGATTTCCCTATAGTATTTAAGTTTGTCCTCCCTCTCAATAGCTGGGCTCCCGATTTTGGACCAGTAGCGATGGTCCAATAGGGTGGAGAGCCAGAAGTCATCCCTCTGCCGGATGCTGACTATTCGGCTGTCACTAGCCAGGCAAATAAGCATGCTGCGGGCCATCTGCACAAGTGACTCCAAGGGGCTCCCTGCCTCCATCTCCACTGTATACTGCCACGGTGCTTGCGGGTCATCTGCCTCGTCTTCCTCATCTCCATCTACCTCCTCCAGCTGCTCCTGCTCCTCCTCTCTTGTCACCTGGGTAGAAAATCCACTCTTTCACCAGACAATGCTTCTGCTCCAATGTCCTCCTCCTCCTCCTCCATTTCAGTCCCCACCGGGCTCATGTGGCCGCGAGATGTAGTCGCCACGTCTCCAGTCCCCTGCCCAGACAGATTTTTCAGCATCTGTTCCAGGACATGAAGCAGTGGAATGACGTTATTCATCCCTAGTCCTGGCGACTGACAAATAACGTGGCCTCTTCGAATGGCCTCAACAAACGGCAGGTGTCACGCATGAGCTGCCACTGGCTGACATCAAAGTTACACATGGGAGTACTCCTGTCCGCCTGGATCATCAAAAAATCGTTAATGGCCTTTCTCTGTTCATACAGTCGGTCCAACATGTGCAGGCTGGAATTCCAACGGGTGGAAACATCGCATATCAGAGTGTGTTGGGGGAGGCCGTTCTGCCACTGCAACTCGAGGAGGGTGTTCCTGGCTTTGTAGGAATGGATGAAGTGCATGCACAGTTTCCTGGCCATTTTCAGAATCTTCTGAAGATCGGTGGAAGACTTCAGGAACCTTTTCACAACCAGATTGAACACGTGCGCCATGCAGGGCTATGCGACCTTCCCTCCTCGGTGCTGCGCGGACACCATGTTCCTCCCATTGTCCGTCACCATGGTTCCGATTTGCAGTTGGCGCGGAGAAAGCCACACATCGATTTCTTGCTGCATGACGCGGAGCAGTTCCTCCCCTGTGTGACTTCGTTCGCCGAGGCAAGCCAGGTGTAGAACTGCGTGACACCGCTGTGCC
Source organism: Phyllomedusa bahiana (assembly GCA_025379985.1). Lineage (NCBI taxonomy): Eukaryota > Metazoa > Chordata > Amphibia > Anura > Hylidae > Phyllomedusa > Phyllomedusa bahiana. The sequence continues at coordinate 48,695 of JAODAL010027278.1, forward strand.
CTACACATGTGGTATGATGGAGCAGTACTTGTGGAGGCTGAGATGGTGGTGGTGGAGGAGGAGGAGGAGGAGGACATTGGACAGGAGCCGCAGTTTGACAACGTGGAGGAGAAAGCGGCGTCCCTTTCCCAAGTTTTTGGGGTGTGCCTGGGGGGGGAAGCACTTTCACCGTGGGCCGTAAAGGACATGTATGGCCCTGCCCGTAGTTACAGCTACAGAGTCTGCGCGGTGCACCTTGGAACAACCCGAAAAGCTCAAGGACTGGCCCCCCTTTCTGTTCTAAATTTTTATGAAGTGTGGTACGCCTTTTTTGGGAAAAAAATTAGGCTTGGAACTCTCCTCGGTGGGCACAAGCCATTAGTTTCTCTGAACGGTGTGATCCACCATTTGGAAAGGGGGGGGAAACTGCAGCCCCCAACAACTTGGCAGGAGCACGGTCAGCTTCTGCCCCCTTGGGATGGGGGGACGCTTTTACTGTTGTCTTTTGCAATCCCCTCGTGAAGACGGCTGGCCCATGAGTACGAGGAGCAGGAGATCTGAATCGGGAGAGTTGTCAAAAGAAACGCTCCCTTCTGCGAGGTGGGGGAGCCTTGACTGACTGAAAATACATGGTGCCACTGCTCGCTTCTGCGGTTGCGTGGGGGCAGGATGGACCCCCAATCTAAACCCCGTTTCTCCCGGGCCCCCCGGGATGGTGACCTGCATGGTTTTGAGCGGGGCCGGGGTCCCAACGTTAGCCCCCTGGCCCGTTTCCCATTTCTCCCTACGTTTCTACATATACCATTTGGGGCCCCTCCGGTGTCTTAGAAAAAACTGCCACACCCCCCGGATATCGTTTTTTCCCGGCCAACGCTCCGCACTGATGACCTACGCCGCTCCTCCTAAAACCCCTGTGCCGCTATTTTCTTGGACCTGCGAAGCGGGTTTTTCCCCCCTTCACCGTTTGGGCCCCCGACCCCTCACACGCTGCTCCTGCTGACCAGGGGTTGGGTTAGCTGACACTGATGTGATGAAGCCCTTGCCTCCGGCCCCCAAGTGCGTCGGGTACTATATTATTTGTGTTTCATCGTCATGCTGTCCTCATCACCAGCTTGGTAGCGAGGCTGCCCCCCACAACTGACCTCCATGCCACCTCCACATCATCTTTCCCCGCCTATGCAAGAAGCAGGGGATATTGGCCCCATTTTCTTCGCTGCCAAGTAGCTGCTTACTGTCCTCCAAAAATTTGTTACCCTCGCTATTAGGGGCGCGAGCCCAGACCACTAGTAGATTTTGGGTGGGGGAACCCGCAGGGGGACAGAGGGGGGCAGGTGAGGGCCGCTGACCCCTCCCAGCCATGCCAACTAAGGGTTTTGTCGACGTTCCCACCGACCTTGGCTGGGGTTGTCAGATGTATCTGGGGGGAAGTGGAGACCTAGAAAAACCCATTAAAAAACATTGGGTTGATGACAACACCCCGCAGTTACAGGGGCAGTTGTGGCCTCCCCCGAGTGACCCCTGCTGCAAACCCCCCTTCTGTGGCTGCGCCCGGGGCCCGGGCCCCCTGGAATGTTTGTGCCCCTCCCACTGAAAGGGAAAGGGCCTGCCCCTCTTGTCTGACAACTGTTTTTTTCTAAAATGTAAACCTGTTTGAGAAGATATTGTATATGAAAAATAACACCTTATTTGACCCAAATGAACCCACTAAGAAGCTTGGGGAAACCCCTTGGATTAAAATTGCGTCCACAAATGGGCGGGAAAAATTGACTTGTAGTCCCGTTTAAAAACTCGGGCGACATTTTGATCGGCTTTTCCCCTGTTTTTAGGAGAAAACGCGCCTCCCGGCCCGAATCCCCCTGGGGGAGCGGGATGCAGTGTTAGGGCAGCGTTCACCCTTTAGCTGCGCCCCGTATAAAGGGTGCGGGCAATGACGCGGTGTGGGCGGGGTGTAGGGGGGACGGGGCGCGCCCCAAAACCCCGAGGTATTTTCGATGGCGGCTCCCCAAAAGGCGGCGAAAACAGCGCTGGGGCAGCTCCGACGCAACCTATTTTTTGGTTTAAAAATCTGGGGCGGCGGCGAAGTGAAGCAAGAAGGGAACATGCGGGGAAGCATAAAAAAAAATGCAAGAGAAATCTCGGCGCCAGCCCCGTGCGATGGGTAGATTCCCCCAAAAAATTTCCCTTTTATAAAGGGGAAAACTTTGTCAGAAAAGAGCCCAACCTCAAAAAAAAAAAATATTTTTAAAAAAAATCATTTTCCAAAAATCGAGAAGGGCCAATTGGGTTTTCTAATGCAATCTAAAATAAAACTTTTCAGGGCCCGAAATCAAATGATAAGCTACAGAAGTTGTCCCAATGTGTATATAAATGAATAAAAATGGGGGGTAACAAAAAAAAATTTTAAATCAATAAAAAAGGTTTATACTTTTTTTTGTTAAACCCATATATTGACCTTGGCAACAAAAATAAAAAAAAACCTGATTTTATTAAATTTAATATTTTTTGTATTTCCCCCCCATTTTTTTATTCATTTTTTATACAATCGGGACAATTCTGTAGTCTTATCATTTGATTTTGGATGTACGTTTTTTTCAGATTCATTAGAAAACCCATAGGAGCGTCGCTCGCTCTCCCATTGGTCCAAATAACCGCGCTTTTTTAATTTAGCCAATCACAAACAGTGCTCGCTCTGCATTTCTTTTCCCATGAACTCTATGAAAAATAGTCGCCTTGATTGGCTAAGCCCCCCCCGCTTCAACCAATCGCCTTTTTGCTTTTTACTGTCTTTTGAACTGCCCCCTTTGAAATATGTTTTTCAATTTTTTTTCCCTTTGGTTAAAGGGCCCTGTCGCTCCCATTTTGATTGTCAATTCTCCTTATAGGGTTTAAAAAGGGGCCCCTGTCGCTCCATTCTGATTGGTGGTTTATGGGGAAACCAAAGAAAGAGCTTAAACAATTTGAATTACTGTATTTCCCGGGAATTCTCTCTATTTCATTCCTTTTGTAGCGCCGGTCTCGGGGCCAAAAGATTGTTAGGGGTTTAAACTGATTTATTTTTGAGAAAAGGTTGAGCCCTTTTTCTGATAATGATTTTTCACTTTAAAAAAAAAAAATTTTTTTTTTTTTTCAACCCCATGCCCGCACGGCGCTGAGCGCCAGATTGCATTGCGCCCATCTCCCTAGACTTTCAATGGGGGAAATAGCCGCGCCTATTTTGGGCCCAGAAGCCAAGCTCCGCAGCTCAGCCAATCAGTCTTTTTTGTATTTTTACTGTCTTTTGAATGTCCCCCCTTTGATTTTTTATTGTTCAAAACTTCTCCATAGCTTTAATGGGTCTTTGTTGCTCCATTTGTTGGCTGGTTTATGCCCGACCCAAAGAGAATAGTTTTCAGAAATTTGAATTTCGATTTCCCCCAATTCTCTCTATTGCAAGTCCCGATGAGCACCCCTCTCGGCGCAAAGCATTGTTTGGAATTTAATTTATTTATTTTATAGAATGTTTTAGTCTTTTTTAAGAAAATTTTACAACTAATAAAAAAAGTTTTTTTTTTTTTCATACTCCATGCCCCACGGGGGCTGAAGCGAGATTGCATTGCGCCCCTCTCTCCTGATCAATGGGAGAAAATAGCTCGCGCTCTGTTTGGGTGCGATAGCCAACCCCCCTAGCTAAAACCCAAACATCTTTTCAGAATTTTTTCTGTATTTTTTAACGTCCCGCCTTGATTTTGATTGGTTTAACTTTCCATAGGGAAATGGGGCCCTGTCGCCCTTTTTTGATTGGGCCCAGATAGCCAAGCCCCCTAGCTAGCCAATCAGCTCTTTTCTGCCTTTTTACTGTATTTAAACGGCCCGCCTTTTATTCGATTGGTCAATTTTTTTTTCCAAGGTTTTTTAAAGGTTCACTGTCGCTCCCATTCTATTGGCGGTTTCTGCCCACCAATGAGAATGGGTTTCGAAATTTTAATTACTGTTTTCCCGGGAAATTTTTAAATTGAATTCTTTATGTAGCGTTCTAGATTCTAGATTTTTGGAAAATGATTTTTTTTAATGTATTTTTTTTTTTTGAGGTTTGAGCTCTTTTTCTTTTCCCCGCTTTTTTTTAAAAGCGCACTTTTCCTCGGACGGCGAATTTAGGCGCAGCGCCGCACTGCGGGCCTATTTCCCCCCCGAAACTGCGCCCCCCAACCATGCGAGGCGCGGCACTTTTCCCGCATGTATGGGCACCCCCCTCGGGCGGCAAATATAGGCACGCACCGCACTGTGCCTAAGCCCGACTGCGCCCCAAAAAGGGCGAGGCGCGGCGGACTTTACATGGAATGTATGAGGCGCCCCCCGCCCACATAAATCAGGCGCAGATTTTTTCGGAAACCGGCGGAAAGGTGCGCCTCGACTGGCGAGATTAACATGTCGCCCTCTGTGTATTTTTTCTGAAATAAAAGCCAAAAAGGCTTAATTAACCCTTTGGATATGAATTATGCTGCAGAAAATTTTTTCTGGGCAGTGAAAAACCAAAGTTTCTTTTACTGGTACAACTGCAGAAAAAAGCTTAATTAAACCCCCGGGGTAAATTGCGCAAAAAAATTTAGCAACCAAAAACTTCGAAGCTTTGTCGTGTTGCAATGGCGTTTTTCACGCACACAACAAAAAGGGAAAAATTTTAAATTAACCTTCGCTTGGAATTTTGCTAAGGAAAAATTTATGTTTTTGGGGGGAAAAAAACTTTTTTTTTAGTCACCAAACACAGGACAACGCTTAATTCCCCGGATGTAATTTCGCAAAAAAAAATTTACAGCCAAAAATGAAGTGGTATTTTGTATTAAAAAAACGCTGTTTCTTTAAATGAATACAACAGGAAAGGTTAGATCCCCTTGGAAATTTAAAGGCTGTGAGGATAGCATTAAAAATTTTATCAGCTGACTGGCGCACCTGGACTCAAACCCAAAACCCCCCAAAACAAAATGAACGTTTTAAAAGAACAACTCTGAACAAGATAGACACCCCCCAAAATCGCTGATAAAAAAAGGTTTTTAGTACAGCTATCACAAGCAGCCGCGGCGCACCTTCCTAATCAGTACAGTGAGGCGGTATTGGGCTCCCCCGTCGCGCCCGGACTTATATAGTGCGGTGACCACAGAATCCCCGGGTCTCTGTTTGGCTTCATCCGAAATGCTGCAGGCTATGCCCTTTTCCTCAAAACTTTTTCCCCCAGTAACGCCATGTGCTCGAGCCCATTTTTTTTAAATCAAAACAAACTTCTTTCCCCGAAGAAACCCCAAAGTTCGATTCGTTCAAACGAATTTTTCCTGAAATTCAAAAACGTTTCCCAAAATTCGTAGAATAAATTTTCGCCATTTTACTTGCAGAAACAATGACCCATTTTAATAATTTTTTTATGCTATTAAAACAAAGTTATGTATGTACAGTTTGGTATATTTATAGTGTGAGAATTTGCATGTATTTAGTATACAGCATTTTCATCGATCCACATAAATATTTTTTATACTCTTGGAATTCATTAATAGGAACGTTTTATATTGCCTAACATTTTTCAGTGATGCCTTAAGGTGACGTTGAGTTTAAAAAGACATTGGATGTCATGTCCGATTACACTCCTATTTTCATACCTTAGTAACCTTATGTTTTACTAATTTGTGATTTGGAAGTGAAACAGACCCGGACCCGTTAAAAAAGCCCCAACCCCAATTTAAGATTAGGTTTATGGCCAGGATTAGGATTAGGTGTAAAGTTAGAGTCACAATTAAAAAAAATTGTATTTGGAACATCCAACCGAATTTTTTTCAGATTTCCGTTAAAACCTCCCAGAAAAGGGACAGGGTTTTAAGCCCAAACCTAGTAGTATCATGAAGGGGCACATGTCTATGAAGTCATCGTTTGGGATACTCCCCAATGTCCTTTTTTGGATAAACCTACGCCCCTCAGTCCCAACGGGACTGCATTTTTTTCCCCTCACATTTGATGACAAAAAAAGCTCTTTCTGTAAGGGGTTAAGCATGCATTTATCTAGACTTAAGGGCCAATGTTATTATTGATCTATCATTTTTTCTACTTTTAGAAGTGTTTAATCGTGTGGTTGTAGAATACACCATCACTGTCTAAGGATTGAGGTATATGCAGAAAAAAGTCTCCCCCGGGACAGAAAAAACCGTACATTTTCAGCGGGCCCGATTCTCTTTTATTTGTTTCCTACTTTTATTCCAAAGGTTTGATGTAGGGAACATGGATACAACAGATTATAACAGTAGGATATGACTACATAGAGTTTTTTGTAGTCTGTTACTAAGGTGATACAAAGGTCTGCATGGCACATTTTTTAGCAAGACTATTTGCTTATTTGCTTTCAAGCTGCACATTGCCTCTGATGCATCTTTCTTAGCATATGTCACATTGCTTTATAAAAAACAAAAGCTTGTTTTCTGCTCACAGCTCATGGATCCAAAGCAAGCTGTAACAATTATTATCACTAAATCAACTCCAAACAGTACTATTCCACATTTACTGTTAGTAAAAGTGTTTACATACGTTTCTAATATCGTGAAAAA
>JAODAL010027279.1:0-55231 GCA_025379985.1 Phyllomedusa bahiana
ATCAAGAATGCACAAAGCGGGAAATGGGCAAAAAACCATGTAAACCGGGGATGAGAAGGAGACATTGTTGGTGTAATAGTGAGAAAATGGAGAAACCAAAATGACGAAATCGACATCGATCGGGGACATGCAAAATCTCACCTGGTGGAAATCCTTGATCATGGGGAAAGGGTGAGAGATCAGCCTAAAAATCACGGGGGGGAACTTGTTATTGATTAAAGGCAGCGGGGACCACAGTCCCAAAGAAAATCTTTGGGTAACAATTACCCCGAAGGGTTTAAATCCTGCAGTGCCCGAAGGGCCCCCCTGCTTGAGGGGGCAAAAATGTGCAGGCCTGTCTGAAGTTTGCCAGTGAACAACTGGTGAGTGTGAGTGTTTTGGGAGAAGGTCCTGTGATCGAGAGACAAAAATTTAGCTCTTTGGTTTAACTCAACACGTCGTGTTTGGGGGGAAAGAGAATGCTGCCTTGACCCAAATAACATTGTCCCCACTTTAAAGCTTGGGGGGGGAAATGTTATGTTTTGGGTCCAAGTGGAGTTGATTCTTGGGGCCAATCAGTAGAGTTGATTCTTGGGGTCCACCAGTGGAGTTGATTCTTGAGGCCCATCAGCAGAGTTCATTCTTGGAGCCCACCCTACAGCTCCCTCTCTCTTTTTTTTCTCCATGAAAAGTAGCGAGGTGGGTGGCAGTTGGATAAACCACTGCATTGCGTAAGTCAAAGAATTTCTGCTTTAAAAATAGAGGTAAAGAAGAAGTGATATTTTTTTTTTTTTTTATTTCTTACGCAGCCCGTACTTAATTACAAGCAAGGGGCCCCCCTTTAATGTTTGGTAGTAGATTTTTGGCCACTCCCCTGCCCCTGTCGAGCCGGGGTTTGGGGAAAGTTTTTCCCTTCTACCACCTTGAAGGCATCAGCATCAGTGTACGCCGAAGAAGAGTCTGATGCTGCTGCAGGACTAAGAATTGTGGTTCTTTAATTGTGCACAACAACTCTGGTAGGAAGTGAAGCCATTTAGGGGAGTGCTTAGTGTCAGAGAGTGAGCACATATGTATAAGGTACCCAAAGGAGAAAGCAGATCTGAGCTTTTCTGCCATGGTAGCAATCAGGGGGCTGGAAGATGTCCAAAGGGGCCTTTGAGGTGGGGGTTCAGAATGTTGGGTAGTAAAGTGCCAGACACTTAAGCAAAATAAGCTGAACTGGATGGACGCCTTTCTTTTTTTGGCCTTACAAACTATGTAACTATGTAACTATGTAGTACGGGGTAGCAAGGCCTGAATATTGTTATGCAAGCTGGCTGAGGAAAGTTTTCTGTAAAGAGCTTCGAGGACTTTCTAGAAGGCCAATTCTGAGAGACTGTGCTTTGGGAACTGTGGATACTGAGACAGTAGGGCTTTGTGGTCTATGTAAGACATTTAGCCCTGTGAGAATCCATTGTGAGTGTGGGCCATGTGGAACCTTGGGCCCTGAAACTGAAGTGGTCTGTGTGTCAGTTCTGTAAGCAAGCGGACTATCCAGGAACAGTGGGACGAGGCTATAAGGTGTTAAGGATAAATAGGTTTTGAAGAAATTTTCCCCCTTTCATAAGTAAAGTTGCAAAAGTTGGCATATTTTAAGGAAAAACAATGGACAAGCTAAAGCTTGTATATTAATATTGACCTATTTGAAGGTATCAAGAAACTACGTATATACTGAGTATAAACCGACCCAGTATAAGGAGGCACCCACTTTTGCCCCAAAAACCGGAAAATTATTGATTTGAGTATAAGACTGGGTGGAAAAGCAGCGGTACTGGAAAAATTTTAAAAAAAAAAAAATAGATCCCAAATAAAATTTAATAGGCAGTTTAATGCCCCCATAGGCAGATGTAGGCACTCTGAGTAATAAACCCCCTTACATACTGCTTTTTATCTCACAAAACTTATTTTCCCTTTGGCTGATAAAACCTGGTGCCCCCCTCCACACGGTCTCCCCCTCGATCTCTTTTGCGGCCCCCAAACTTACCCCCCTCCTCGCCCTGGAACAAGCATGGGGAGGTGCGGCCTCCTCCTGTCTGACCCTGCCCTTTGTCCCCGCTCCCCTCCCCCTTCCCCTCACAGGCTTTTCCTTTGGGTGCATTTGTCCGAAAAATTCTTTCATTTTTCCCCTCTTTACCTCTCCCAGTGGCCCCTCGGACCCCTCAAAAAAGATGGTACACACTAGCCCTTTCATCTTCACCCGCTCTCCCCCCTATTGACCTCTAAACCCCCCCACCCCAATTGACCACAACCCGCTTACCTTCTCCCCCATCCCCACCCCCCCTGCTCCTCCTGTCTCTACCCAGCGGCACGCAGCCCTTAAAAGCCTCAACCGTCTCACTCTCTTGATTTCCTTGCACCTTTTTCCCCTTTTCCCCTATTTAATGCCCCAGACGTAGCCCCCCTTTTTCTACAACCACACAATCTCACCCCCTTACCGGTCGCTTTTCCCACAACAACAAAAAAACCCCAAAAAAACAGACAACCCCGGGCACAAAACTCCACCAAAAATGGGGCGTGTTTTCCAGAGCTGCGAACGCCGTGGAAGAAACTCATCCCCTAATGACTTTGCCTTATACAAAAAAATCAGATAATTTAAATCGCACTCCCCCTCACCAAACAGGATTAACTTCACCATTTCCATATTTCTTGCCCCCAAACCCCCAGACAATTATTAAAAACCTTCAATCTTTCTCGTCCACCAACACTCCCCCCCCACCCCTCCTTTCAGCAGACAATTTTTCCCCACTCATTTCCTTAGAAGATCAACCCATCAGAGAAAGTTTCGCCCCAGTCCCACCATCCCCCCTTACCCTTGCAAATGTCTTCCCCCTTAACTTGCCCCCCCAGTCACCATGAAAAGCTTTCCTCTTTCTGCCCAAAATCCAACCAACTCCTGTAGTCTTATCCGCTCCCATCCCACCTCATCCCTGACCTCGGTGTCCTTCACCCACCCCTCCCCCCTTTCCTTCAACCTATCAAAACCTTGGCATTTTCCTTTGCCTTAAACCGTACTATCACCCCAAACCCTAAAAAAAAAAACCCTTGCCCCCTTTCTCGTCCAACTATCGCCCCATTCCTGCCCCCCTTTCTTAAAAACCCCTCGAGCGCACTCATCTTCAGTGCCCTCCCACCTCTCCTCCAATTTTTTTGCCCCACTACAATCGGGTTTCCGCCCCCCATCACTCTACTAAAACCGCCCAAACCCAAAGTCACAAAATGACTAGTAATGCTAAAGCCTCCCCCATACTTGGTCCCCCTCTTGACCTGCCCTCTCCCTTTGACACTGTCGACCATTCCCCCCTGCTAAAATCCTCTCCCCCCTGGGCATCACAGATTGGCTCTTTCCTGGATCTCCTCGTACCTCATGATGGAAAAATTCAGCTCTTCATTCTCGCTCCACCCCCCCCCCCGGGCCATCTCTGTTGGTGTCCCCCCAAGGGGGAGCATGGGCCCACTACTCTTCTCTACTACCCCTTGCCCCGGTCAGTCATACCTCACATGGGTTTTTTTACCCCCCTATAGCTGATGATACCCAACTTACATCTCCGGCCCAGAGTCACTTCTTAATCTCCCGGATCCCTGACTGTCTTCCTCCTTTCCCCCCTTTTTTATCCGCTCCTAAAAATAAAAGTAGAGAAACAAACTATCATCTTTCCCCCCATCCAACTTACCCCCGCCCCCCATCTCTCTATTACAGTAATGCTCCAAACCCCACCGGTCCCCCCAAGTCCGCTGCTTGGGGGAATCCCAGACCCGGTCATCTTTCAAAAACCCCCATCCAAACCCTCACCTTGCTGCCCCCTCCACCTGAAAAACATCTCTCGCATCGCTCGTTCCCCAAATCTGACTACAAAAAAAAGTGGTCCTGCCCTTTTCATCTCCCCCCCTAGATACTGCAAAATCCTTTCGTGGCCTCCCCTCTAGCACCCTTGTCCCCTCAATCCTTCTAAAATTGCTGCCCATTTATCCAAACCCCCTCCTCGGGGTACTCCCCTGCCCCTCCCCTCTGCCGACCCTTCATGGGCCCCCTGCCAAGAATTTATTTCAACTATAACCCTGACCCCAAGGCTCTCCACGACTCTCCCCCCTACATCTTCCCACTTTTTCCCAAAAATTCCCTACGCAACTCGCTCCTCCGGACCTTCTCCCTGCTCTCCCCCTTTTCAGCTCCTCACCAAACCGTCCTTCCAGACTTCTCCCGTGCTTCCCAACTTGGAACTCACGCCCCCAAAAAAAAACAGACTCTCCCCCCTTTTACCCCCTTCAAAAAAAACCCTGAAAAACCCATTTTTTCAGGTTGCCAAACCCTCACTAAATTGTCACTACTTCCCCCACATACATGTCGCCCCTACCTCTGTTCTTTTTCCCCCCTTGTAGATTGTAAGCCCTCGGGGTAGGGTCCTTCTCCCTCGTCGTGCCAATTGTCATTTTTCACTTTTCATTGTATCGTTTATTTATGTAGTGTAGTAGCCCCCCCAATGACAGCGCCCCGGATTCAATGGCGCCTTTTAAAAACTTAATAATAATAATAATAATTAAAATGTAGGGAGTTTTTTAAAGTCCCCCCTAGAGGATAGGCAGTTTTGTCCCCATAGGGGATATAGGCAGGTTTTGGCAGTTTAAAGTCCCCCCTGGGGAGATATAGGGAGGTTAGGCAGTTTAATGTCCCCCCTAGGCAGGTTATAGATGGTATAGGCAGTTTAATTTCCCCCATAGGGGGTTATGGGTGGGTATAGGCGTTATAGGCAGTTATAGGTCCTCAAGGTAGGTTATAGGCAGGGAGTTGCCCCCATAGGGGAGGTATAGGTCGTTATGGCGGTATGGGGCCCCCCAGGCGGGTAAGGAGGGATAGGGCCCCCGGGGAGGTAGGGAAGTAAGGCAGGTTGGTCCCCCAAAGGCAAGGGATAGGGGTGTGGCTTTTAGGAGGTATAGGTGTTATAGGAAAGGGATAGGGAGGGGTTTGGTAATGGAAGTATAGGTCGTTATAGGGAAAGGGTTTTTGGGAGGGGTAGGCTTATAGACAGGTATAGCAGGGGGTAGGCTATATATGCAGGTATAGATGTTAAAACAAAAAAACCCACTTACCTCGATCCCCGCTGCTCCATCTCCCGCGCGCTTCTTGGTCTTCCCGGCACAGGTGGGTTATGTCATCAGGCCGCGCACGCAGCGTGATGACACACGCTGCCTGTGCCGGAAACTCCGGATGGGCGCGAGTCTGCGGCCGCCCGGAGTCCACTGCGGAGCACGGAGCGCTCGCTCTCTGCTCCGCAGTACTATCTCTTCCCCTGCATGCGCTTCGGAGGAGTCGCATGCATGGGAAGAGATCGCTGACAGCGCCTGGGCCACCGCAGCGCCTGGACACTGTCAGCTACTCGGGATTCAGTTATATGCGCTCCCTGAGGAGCCGCATATAACTGAAGTGTCCCTGCCGGCGCCCGGGCCATCGCAGCGCCCGAGTGCCGACAGTAACTTGAGTATAAGCCGAGGGGGGATTTTTCAGCACATTTTTTGTGCTGAAAAACTTGGCTTATACTCGAGTATATACGGTATTTGAAGTACTGTCGCAGATTGTGCTAATTTGTAATTGAAGACTTTTTACAAATACATAAGTGTTTTGATTTTACCTTGGTCATGAGGTAATAGAAATTGTATCTGCTCTGAGTGCACATAGGTTTCTCAGGTTACAGCCAAAGTCTTCCCTTTTGTTTAGACAGAGAGCAGGAAGTGGTGTCACCATGGATGGATTTTACTACAGAGAAGACTCATTATCTCTAACAAGATTAGCTTTTCCCTAGGAGCACTTGTAACTTTGTTTATTGAAGTTTAAATCTCATGCACTTAGGTCTCTGTAATTTCTCAGCTAGTAACAGAGAAGCTAAATATGCTAAACCCTGCTATAGAACCACCAACAGCTTCACGAGAGAGTAGATGAAAAGCAGCTTGTAACTCAGTGAACCAGCAGTGTGAGAAAACCACTTAAAGTTGCTGGATTCTTTGAAAGGTGGTAACCTTAGCAAACAAATACTTGGATTGTGACCTTAATGCAATGTAGTGGTCAGATAGTTCTTCCATTGTGCAGAAGGTTAGACAATGTACAGATTTATACATTCACTACCAAGTATGTTCTGGAGCAGCTCTCTAGTCACAAGAACCTGCAGAGAACCTGCACAGTATGGAGAAATTGATCCACCCCTGGAAGAAATGCCTTCACAGGGAAAACTGTGGCAGCCCTTATGGATAAAAACTGGCAACCACTTTTGAGACAATGTGACGTTATGCAAACTAGTGGAGTGCTGCACGATCCATTGACCATAAGAAAATACCTTTTAAAAAGAGAATGTAATAGTCAAGTTGTGCAATGTTTAAGTGTTCAGTGTCCCCTTCTGTTTTCTGCAGTCAATAAACAAATAATGCCACTATTTGTGTTTGCAACTTTATTAAAGATGAAACAGTTAAATACCTTTTATTTAAGAGCCCCTGTAGCTTGAAACACGTCAGGGGGAGCAGAGGCTGCCTTGATGAAGTCCTCTTTTTAACGCATATCAACTAACTATGTTACTTTACTTTCTGTTTTCCAAAGCTTGTATGCTGGACAAATCTTCTTCTCTTTAGGATTATTCCACTGCCTCCAGAGGTCCGACGTACACAGTGGCCATGGGATTGTGATTGCCTGTACTTGTGGCGGTAAGCAAGCCTATTTTTTGACGTTTTACGTGTGCTGTGAGGGCTGAAAACATGGCTTTATCTGTAATCTTGTTAGAGGTAACAATCTCCTGCAAAGTCAGAGTAATGGCTCACTAGAAGTTGAATATGCTAATCACTGCTGTAGAACCATTCACAGCCTGATGAGAAAGAGTAAGTGCAAAACTGTTAAAACGCAGTGAAACAGTGTGGTGAGAAAACCCCTTCAAGCTTCTAAATAACATGTGCAACTGTAGCAACAAGAACATCAAGCTGTTTGGAGATGGTCCTAAAGCCTTTACCTTTAAAATATGTTTGTTGATCATTTTCTTTCTGATCTCCTGAGACCACTTTCTCCTTGACTTTCTTTGGTTCATGTGCAGTGTGGTACACACCATGATATCAAACAGCACAGTGACTACTTTCCAACCTTTAAATAGGCAGACTGACTGATTACAAGTTTAAAGACAGCTGTAATACTAATTACAGGACACACCTTACTTTAACATGTCCCTGTGGTCAAATTATTTTCCATTTTTTTAGGAGTAACATCATTTTTGTCTAGGACAGTTTCATTTGTTCTTTTTCAATTTTTCAGTTGAACCACAATTCAAACACAATGTCTGATTTTTCATTAGCTTATTTTCAGTAAATTTAAATTTACTATTAGTTTTATCACTTTCAAGTTACTTCAGTGACCATTGTGGGTTTTTCTTTCTTTAACGGAAGGGCGCTTTTACGAGTGGTCCCGCAGCCCGTGGGTCAGGCTGCAGGCGCACTCGTGCTCCTTCTGTCCCCCCTGCTCCAGGGACGAGTAGTGCCGTGGTCTGCTCGATGGGCCGCAGGTGCACCCGTTCCCCCGGGAGCAACTACTTGCCTGTCCATGCTCCTGTGTCTTCGCGTCCCTCTGCCGGTTGGTGCGCACGCCCCCACATCCTAAGGTGCGCGCACCGGCTCTCTTAGATTTAAAGGGGAAGTGCGCCGATAATTGGTTAATTCCGGCCGTGACCCTTATTATGTGTCAATCCCGGTATTCCTGCTGGATCTATTGTGCTTGTGCCTTAGAGAAAGCTGTATGAAGTTTCCTTTATTTGTGTCTGCCCCTTTCCCAGTTTCTTGACCACGAACCTTCGCCGCCTGCCCTGACCTGCCTGCTTGTCCCCGACTACGAGTTTGGTGTTATGATTCGGTACCTCGCTGCACCTTGGCTGCATCCCAAGCAAGTCGCGCCAGGGGTAGCGACCTGGTTGGACTCCCGCCACAGCAAGTCCATCCCGCCATGCGGCGGCCTCTGGTCAATACTGGGACCTACTTAGACTCTGCTCCCTGGCGTGGCCGTTACCGACGCTTGCGTTGGTTCAGAGGATCCACTACTCCTGCCGTTACAGGCTCTAATGATTATCAACGTGTGTGCACTATACTGTACATTCAAGTGATTTAATTGGTTAAATAATATCTGGTGCTGGTTAACGCTACCACTCCAATAACTGTACCTGGACGAGAAGGACTTCATTTTCCAATCTAATATTTATAATCCGTGGAATTATTTCTCACAGCCTGTGGACAGCCATTAAAATAAAGGATGCAACCAATCTTGATCTGGACTCCGACTCCTCGGAGGCTGGACCATGGCAATGATGGTTTCCGTTATAGCATATATGACCTTTACTGGTGCCCATGAGCTTGAAGCTACACTTCTTCTACATGAAAGGCTGAAGATTTGTTTTTGTTAGTGTAATTATATCCATTAATTAACAGCACTTTTGAATAAATAAGATCCACTGTAAGAAAAAACAATAATAATAATAATGTCTTCTGAGAAATCTTCCTACTAATTTAAGTAGAATGAAGCACAGCTCCAGGTTCTGATGGCCAGTTAACCAGAGCCTTGGTCTTGAAGCGGCAATCTTTTTCTCGGGTAAACCTCTGCTCCCCCCAGCCTCGTTTCTTCCCGCCACGCCACAATTGTAGGGTTAACTATCTTGAAATTGAAAGTGTCAGCCACACATAAGGGAGAGCGTAGTAATTCCCTGTCTATGTCATTAAGCTTCCTGTCTCCTCTTTGTTTTGTTAAAGCCAAATGAAACAATGCAATTAGCTTGTTACAATTAAAGTGACTCGACTGGATAAATTGTAATCACCCGGAATGAAGTTAGGCATCCCTGCAGGACCTAGTCGGTGCAGCTGAGCTGCCTCATTTGCATAATTAAAATATACAAATGATAATGGATTTTGTACTCAATTTCCAGCGGCTGTAAATTCGAAAAACTATGAAATTAGAATAAAAGAGATGAAGGCCGCCTTGAGGTAATGAGGATGACAAGTTTTGACAGTAGGGTGTTTAGTCCTCTTGTATCTCCTGGAAAAAAAAATAGAATAAAAATTCCCTACTAAATAGATGACATGCGATATTAGTTAATCGTTCCATGGGCAGCGGAAAGAACAGATAGACTGATTACCTTTGCAAATTTTGCCAGTGTTTCTGACAAGCTCGGTTCTAACCTTAGGGGACACCTTGCCTCTGATTATGAGAAATTGAGAATGAATTAAATGTATAAAAGGGTTGTCACTGATAGACAAACTAAAGCAATAGAAATCAAATTAGCCTTTGCTGTATTTTAGCTGGGAGCACAATTGCTGAGAAGAAGGTTTAAAGATGCACGGAGCAAAATCATTCCGGCTTCTTAACAGTTCTGGTGCTCAGGGGGCTCCGATGGAATACTGATGATTATTCACGAATTATACCGTTATCACTTCTGAAGGTAACTTCAATGGCTTAATACAGTACATAGGCAAAGAATAAGACAATACCTTAATTAGTGGCCCTAAAAACAACTCAATGGCTTCTCACTCCATTCATCAAAGTGAATGCCATGTTCTGGTAATTAAAAACTAAATTTAATTTAGACTTTTGGACTGTGGTTTATCCTACACTGGAGTCCTGTGACCAGGGCAGCTGAAGCAATTATTCTCGCAAACCGTAGTATCCCACAGCTACATTGGACATAAAGCGAATGTTCACATAACCACAATTTTATTCTTTAACCCCTTAAAGGGGTTGTCTCACTACAAGGATTGCTATTTATGTTAAAGATCTTGCAAAAACAAGTCACATTCCAATATGTGTCGATCAACAGTGTCCTACCTATTCCTAGATATCCCCTCTGTATGGGCTGCATGAGCTCCTCAGGTCGCTATAGCTACAGACCTGTTTGATCTCTCCTGAGAGGCTTCCAGCACTGGTTGCTATAGCTGCAGACCTGGCTTCTACTGCAGCCTAGTGGAAGCCAGTAAACACGCCCCTGAATTCAAAATGAAACCAAGAAAACAGGACTGAGGTAGATAAATCAATATAGAGAGACAACCCCTTTAAGCACCACGCCTCAAAAAAGGCCTTAATGACCAGTGAAATGTTTTAGGTTTTTCCTCCTTGCATTTCAACAGTCGTAAATTTTTTTATTTCTTTAATAATGCATTCATATTAGGACGAAGTTGTAATTTTTGGGGGCATAGTTTGCGTTTACATATAAATTACTGCAGAATTTG
Organism: Phyllomedusa bahiana; assembly: GCA_025379985.1. Classification (NCBI taxonomy): domain Eukaryota; kingdom Metazoa; phylum Chordata; class Amphibia; order Anura; family Hylidae; genus Phyllomedusa; species Phyllomedusa bahiana. Next base: position 10,246 of record JAODAL010027279.1, read on the forward strand.
GGCCCTATTATCTTTAATATTTTCATTAATGATCTTACATATGGATTGCACAGTAGAATATCGATCTTTGCAGATGATACTAAACTCTGTAAAGTAATCAACACAATAGAGGATAATGTGTTATTACAAAGGGATCTGGATACGTTGGAGGCCTGGGCAGAGAAGTGGCAGATGAGGTATAACACAGATAAATGCAAGGTTATGCACATGGGGAGGAAAAATCCATTTCATGATTACTTGTTAAACGGAAAAATTCTAGGAAAAAGTGACCTGGAGAAGGGAATCCTGGTGGACAGCAAACTTAATTGTAGCAGCCAGTGTCAGGCAGAAGCTGCCAAGGCAAATAGGATTATGGAGTGTATTAAAATTGGCATTGATACACATGATGAGAACATTATTCTCCCATTATACAAGTCATTGGTCAGACCACACATGGAATATTGTGGACAGTTTCGGAATGGATCAGAAAGACGGATCCAAAAAATGCAATGAAACACGCATCTCGTGTAAAATCACATTGCTCATTATTAGATATGTTTTTGGGTCCGTTTGGGGTCCGACAGATGGATCCAAAAACGTATCCAACAGCGTATGTTCACATGGACTCAACACACCGTGTGAACATACCTTAAGAGCAGTGATCTCTCCCAAGATCAATTTATACCCATGATTGTATCAAGGCGCATCCTCTACGCCGAGAGGAAAGAAAGTTTTTACATAAACATAAAAAGGGATTCTTTAATGTAAGAGCAGTGAGACTGTGGAACTCTCTGCCAGAGGAACTTGTCATGGTGAATTCACTAATAGAGTTCAAAAAGGGTCTGGATGCATTTCTAGAGTGTAATAGTATAACAAGTTATAGTGACTCGGATTCTGGAAAAGGGTCACTGATCCAGGGATTTATTCTGATTGCCAGATTGGAGTCGGGAAGGAATTTTTTCCCTAAAATTAGGACAATTGGCTTCTACCTCATGGGGGTTTTTGCCTTCCTCTGGATCAACACTTTAGCACAATAGACTGAACTGGATGGACGTCTTTTTTTTTTTCAGCCTTACAATCTATGTAACTATGTAACATTTTTTTGCTGCGTTAACATAAAAAAGTGCTTTTATGCATGTGTTTTTTAAAATTATTTTTACACCATTCATGTTTCACACTAAATAACTTGTTAGATTAATTTTACAGGTTATTACTGTCATGTGGATACCTTATATATTTAATTTTCTGTGTAATATATGCACAATAATATTTGTATTAAATATTTATTTTATTTATTTCATTTTTTATCCTACACTTTTTATGTGTTTTTCTTTCTCTTTTTAATTCCTTTGAGGGATAAATATTTTACACTTTTATTTTTACACTTAGTAATGTATTAGCATACTCCTGTATACTCCTGTATGCTAATACATTACACTCTGTGTCACTATGACACAGGCTGCTGCCAAAGCAACACACAGTGGGACACATTTATCAATAGTGTCTAACTGTAAGACAGGTTTAAGTTAGACTAGACAGTTTTACAATGCGGCACATTTATCATAGTGTTCATAAATCTGGCACAGGTTAGAACTGTCTAGTCTAGCTTTATACCACTTAAAAGTTGGCTTACTTTTATGCTAGTAACTATGGCAAAATTTTGGCACATTTTTGCACACATTAAGCCATGCCCCTTTTCATGTGAGACCACAACCCTTTACCAAGGTCACACCCCCTTTGATAGACAAGGTGCAGAAGTGTCTAGAAACGGTCTTAAACTTTTTATAATAAATGCAATGTAAAGCATATAAGACATTATTTTTGATGCAAATCATGCCCAAATTCTGGGGCAACTACCTTGATAAATGTGCCCCAGTGTGCTCTGACCACAGGCTTGCTATACATACAGTCCTGGGGCTATTATAGGTCCCCAGGGCTGACTATATAGATATAACACAGGCAATTAAAGGGTTAAAGGGGTTGTCTCACTGTATTGATTCATCTTACCTCAGTCCTGCTTTCTTGGTTTCACTTTGAATTCAGGTGTGTGTTTACTGGCTTCTACCAGGCTGCAGTTGAAGCCAGGTCTGTAGCTATAGCAACCAGTGCTGGCAGCCTATCAGGAGGGATCAAACAGGTCTGTAGCCATAGCGACCTGAGGAGCTGATGCAGCCCATACAAGAGGGGATATCTAGGAATAGATAGGAAACGGTTAATGGACATAAATTGCAAAGTGACTTGTTTTTGCAAGATCTTTAACATAAAAAGCAATCTTTGTAGTGAGTCAACCCCTTTAAACACTGAAGCTCGTAGGCTTCCTCCTGTCCCTGGCATTAACTTTGACTGCCGTAGGAATGGAGCTGTTAACTACAGCTTCGTTCCTAGTGCAGTTGCGGCGCTGGAAGCCACAAAACCCCTCTTTCTGCAGTGGCGTCTTTTGGCGTCACTGCAGAAAGACGACTTGCATCACCTGACGTCTAAAGTCAGTGGAAATATTTATAGCTTCGCTATGGCATTACAGGCGCATTACAGCTGGAACAGGTAAACCACTTTCAAAGTAGTATATCTGAGCCAGAAATGTTGTACCAAGTGCTAGAAGGCGCCTGATTTATGACCTGCTATAGAGTCAAAATGCAGAACTAGTGTGTGAAGACTTAAGTTCACCCTTAGGGTAGATTCACACATTGCAGTTGAAAAACAAATCACAAATGCAACAAAATTGCAGCATGTGAATCAAGCCTTGCTGCTTTCATAGGAATTAGAAGTGTAAGTTGCAGTTAGGGTTCTGCTAATCAAATAACTTTGATTGATTACAAGACATCAGCAATGATCTTAGAGAGGCAATTGTTGCTGCCCATCAATCTGAGAAAGGTTATAAGGCCATTTCCAGGAAACTTGAAGCCCATCATCCTACGGGGAGAAAGCTTATTCACAGGTGGAAAACATTCAAGGTAGTTGGCAATCTTTTCAGAAGTGGACATTCCAGAAACTTACCCAGAGGTCAGAGAAACTGCAAATAACCCAAGGACTAAATCTCAGACTCTTCTGGCATCAGCATGTTAAATGCTGGAAAATATTAAAATTAGAAAAAACTTGACAAGTATGGCTTGTTTCGAAAGGTTGCCAGTAGAAAACTTTTTTCTTTCAAAAAAAGAATATGCAGCAGCATAGTTTTTGTTGAAAAGTTGATTGAACAAGCCACAAAACTACTGGAACAAAGTCCTTTGGACAGATAAGACCAAAATGGAGATGTTTAGCCATAATACACATAGCCATGTTTGGTGAAAAGCAAACATGAGGTCAGCTATGAAAAAGCTAAAGCTTCACTACAACTGGTTTATGTAACAGGACAATGACCCCAAGCACACAAGCAGATATGCTACAAAAAGATGAAAAAGAAAAAAAACAAAGTGTAACAATCGTGCAGTGGCAGTCAGGGGCTAAAAGAAAATTTACAGGGCCCCCTTTTTTAAAATTGATATGGCCCCCCCTAATGAAGATCCCCTTAAACGTGCCTAAGTAGAAATAAATTTAAAAGGGTTTAAATAATACGCCATATATCCCCAAATGGTAGTGCTTTTGCGAAAACCACAGCTACTTGTTCCCTACAAAAAGCAGCAATGTTCTTGTACCTGAGTGGACTCCCTCAATCCCCGGGCCCCATATCAATATTTCTACCTCCAGCAGTGTCTTTCATGTGCACCACACGGGCATGTGACCCGGTATCCAGGTACAGTAGGTATGGGGAGCGAAAATCTCAGTATTAGTACCCCAGCGTTTTTTATATGTTCCCCCAAAGGTCAGTGACCCTGGTTCCAGGTAACAGTAGTGTTGGGGGAGCAGAATTCTCCGTATTGTCCTCAGCAGGTCTTATATGGGGCCCCCCAAACGGGTCATGTGCCCCCTGGTTTCCAGGTAACGAGTGTATGGAGGAACAGAACTTCTCCGTTTTTTCCTCCAACCATTTATCATTAAACCACCACGGGTTGGACCCTGTATCCAGGTAAAAGTAGGTATGGGGGGCAGAACTTCTCCATTTTTATCACCCCAGATATATTTATGTGACCACACACCCGGTATGTGCCCCGGGTTATCCCAAAGGAAAACGTGTTTTTTTTAAAATTTTTTAAGTTAACTTTTTTAACAAAAGAACATATCTAGGGACAGCAATTACAAAGTAATACACCAGTGAAGAACTTTTGGATTAAAGTTTCATAAATTTTTCCCCCATTTTCTTTTTTATTACCCATAAGTCATAGGACCCTGGATAATGATGAAAGGAGGTCATATGACTGTTTAGTTCATACAGTTAGTCCATTTGGACAATTACTATGGCCGTTGGCAGCAAAAGTAATGTATTCATCAGCTACCAGCTCTCAATATTTGTGACTGAAGTTCCAATGTGATTCATGGGAAGATAAGTGTTGACATGTTAAAAAGTTTAATTTCTCTATATTTTTATTAAAGGGGTTTTGATGGTCCCCAAATTTTTTGAAACAATGAAAAATTCATAAAGGAAATTTATGAAAAACTTGTTGCCTCTGTGTTTTAATGTGTAAGAGAGTTAAAACTGACGGGATACAGGTTTTTTGGTTTTCCCTTTTTGCTCTCCCTTTCTGATTCGATAGATAGCTCACTCTCAGAGCAGATTCATCTCTAACAAGATTAACTTTCATTTACAGATAAGAAACAGTTTTCACTCTTTGGAGCACTTAGAGCTTTGTTTACTGAAGATTAAATCTCCTGCAAAGTTACGCCCCAGGTTGTTTTCATTTTGCTGTGGAAAAAGCGTTAGAAAAAAGGGGTGGTCTTGTGGCCCCCTCCCCTATCATTTACATGGGATTGAAATGAAAATGCCTGAAATCATTTATTCAAGGCCCCTTTAGAGGGGAAGGGGGGAGCCGCAAAAAAACACCCGCTTCCTATGCAAGGGGGCAAAAACCTTACAGTGCAACTTGTTTTTGGGGGGGGCCCCTTTAAACAAGGATTTTTTTCACTTTTGGCGGTACCGAAAAATTCAGGGTGTAAAGGTAAAAGGGGTTAGGATTTGCTTTTGTCAGAAAATGGGCCCATTGTGCTTTAAATTTTATTTTTTTTAAAAAGTTTTTTACCCTCTTCTTATTCCCAAGGGACGGCAGTGTTTCAATGTATACGGAAAAAATGGTTAAATATACATAAGTCTTTTTTTGATTTGCCCAATCAAAAAAGGGAAGGATATCAACCATTTTCTTTTTAATTTGTGGTTTAAACTGAAAATGGATACGGGCCTTAAGGAGGGTCAGCACTATTAAAAATGAGGTTGGCCGCACCCGGTGGTGATAAAATGGCCATCAGTCGGTCACAATGCAAACACAGCTCGTATTGGATTGACCTTTTGCAAAGAGTAATGGATGTTTTATGCGTTCTCTTTGCTGTACATCTGGTCTTTTAGAGTAGATATCTATGGGTAATCAAGACAGATCCTTTTTATTTTTTTCTGTCGGGGGTAAATATAAACCACAAAATAATATTTCAGATCATTGTTTTGCGAAAGATTTTGTGAGAGTAAAAAGTATGGAAAAATCAAAAAAAAATTTTGATAAAAGGAAGAGCCCCCCCCCCCTTCCCAATGGCCGGGAAAAAGGCTTCATTGCCAGAAGGGGTTTTCTTTATTTTTTGGAAGTTTTCTTGGTATTTTTATTTTTTCCCAAAGATTTTTAATCAAAAAATTTGGGGTAAAATTTGGGGAATCAAAGTTGGCTACTTTTTGTTAAGTTGGTAGAAGACCCTCTAAGGCACAAAATGATTTGTTTTGGTTAAATTAAGGCACTCTTGTTTTTCCCCCTTTTATGAATGTGGACTTGGCTCAGAAAATTTTTGTCTGTTTCCACAGAGTGTATAAAATGGTTTGTCGTAAGTAGGGTATTGAAAATAAATTATTATTTATTTTTGAGCCCCCTTTAAATTCTGGGCTGAAGTACAAACAAAATATTTTTAAAAATACTAAAAAAAGGGGACCAGGAAAAACAATATAAGCACCTAAATAACAAATGGAACATAAGGGAGTGGAGCCTGCGGAGTTCCAATTACAATGGAGGGAATGAGACAAAAGGGGGGGAGAAATTTTAGGGTGGCATCGGGTTAAGGGTAGACCATCGTGAATAGATGGGTTTTCAGGTTGCTTTAGAAAGTTGTAAAGGTGACGGAGAGTCTGATGTGTTTTGGCAGTGAATTCCAGAATATGGGGCAAGCACAAGTGAAATCCTGAAGACGGTTGTGTGAGGAGCGAAAAGAGGAGCCAAAAAAGAGACCTGTGAGGGAAGTTTTGGGAAAAATTGGGGCTTAATGTTTGGGACAGGTTATGAAGAGCCTTGTAGGTCATGATCAGTAATTTGAACTGAATTATCTATGAAATGTGTTTCAGTAAAAGGTTTGGGGGGAGAGGGGCGGGAAAGAAGTAACGAGGAAAAGGGGGGTGGTCAGTGGGAGAGATTTTGAGGGAAGCAAAAATTTAGAGGGGAGCCCCGGGAAAGGTTTTCCAGTCTCGCGGGAAAAATGATGATGGCAAAAACCAAAAATTTTATGAGGTCAAGTAAAAAAAAGGAGCAATTGTTAAATATTTTTCAGGTGGGGGGGGCAAGGAGGTGGTAAGAGGCTTAAATGTGTGTTGAAAAAGGCGAGTCAAAGGATATCCCAAGGCAGTGGAGTCATCAACTGTGATAGATATATCTGATGTAGGGGATGAAGGGGGGATGGGGGAAAGATGACATACTCTGTGTTTGAGAAAGTAGGAGTGAAAAAGGGAGGATATAGACATTAGTTTTGGATCCTGAAAAGAAAATTAAATATTCAGGCCCAGAAATAAAAATTGAATGTCCAGCAAAAGGCGGTACAAAAAGCGTGGTGTTATGAGTTTACAAAGGCAACAGGTATAGACAGAGAAGAAGAGTGGCTTAAAGACTGACTCATGAGAGACACCAGCAGATTGAGGGTGAAACATGTAAGTGTAGTGAAAGTGGGAGACGTTGAATGTGATGTTTGCTTGGTATTTTTCCAGAGGGAAAAAAAAATTTTTCCCCCTATAAAATGTTAAAAATTTTTTAAAAATGTAGTGCAAGGTTGATGTACTTTTTTGGCGCAATTTGCCTTAATAATTCTGCCCAAATGCATTTGCTTTCTTTAAAATTTTTTTTTTTTTTAAAAAAAATTTAAGGGGTCATATAGGAGTCACACTTCCTTTTTTTTTTAGTTTTGTTGAATGGGAGTCAAAGGGGAAAATAAATGTCTTTGATTGTTTTAGGTCTCAGAAGTGATAAAGGAGGGCTTTCCCCCCGGGGGACAGGGGTGACAGGGGAACAATAGAACCTTTTTTGGTTGTACAGTGTATTTTTTATTTTATCATATATAATTTTACCCAGAAAAAAAACAAATTTTTTTTTTCATTTAAAATAAAAAACTAATGTTTAGGTTTAAAAAAATAAAAAAATATGAATTGTATCAAATAATAAAAATTATAGGGGAAAATATAAAATTCATTGCAATAAAATAAAAAAAATTATTTATTTTCCCAAATGCCAAATAAAGAAGAGAATTTTTTTAAAGCATTTTTATTATTTCCCGTTAAGTAAAAGTTTACATACATGGTTACTATGTTTTAAAACAATTTTGGGACGCCCATTGAGTGTCTTGGTTTCAAAGTTGTGAGGTTTTTATTGGCAACAAAGATTTTATTAGGAAAACCTTTGGTGTTTTTTGTTTTTTTTAATGCCAAAAAAACAGACTTTCTGTGTGAATATGGAAAAGTTAAAAAAATCAGCCAAGTTCAAAAAGATAATTGTGGACTTGCAAAATTTTGGGGTTCCCCTTGGCTGTAATTTCAGATACCTGAAGGCCCCCGTTCTTTGTGAAAAACAATTATCCCCAAGTACAAATAAGTGGGAAAGGTATACGTAGAAGGAGAGGGTTTTGTGTTCAGAAAATGAACGTGCTTTTGGGCTGCATGGGGCGTTCCCCAAGAACAAAAAGCAAAAGACCCCGTAAGATGTGGGGAAGCTGGTTGATTGTGTCATTATCACAGTAAAAAGACTGTTCAAATGGGGGTGAAGGCACTCCAAAAGAAAAAAATCATTAAAATTTAGATTGATGTTTTAAATGCACACAGGGAAAACCCAGAAAAAATAATGTCCTGTGGTCTGACAAAACAAAAAATTTAAGTTTGGCCCTAAATGTTTTATCGTTTTCTTTTGGAGGAAAAAGGGAGATGCTTGGAAGCCCAAAAAACAGCCACCAAATTGAAACACGGGGGTGGTAGCATTGTTGTGTTTTTTTGCTGCAGGGGGACCCGGGCAATAAAAATGGGTGGCATGAGGTTAAAAAGTTTGTGGCAATTGAAAAAATATCGACATCAGCCAGGAAGTTTGAGTTAGGGGGAAATGGGCTTAAATGGACAAAGGCCCGAAGGGATATGGCAAATGGTTACAAGTGGCAAATATAAATATTTTTCCTAAAAAAGGGTAAGGTTTTTTTGTTTCGTGTAGATAGTGAGAAAAACATGCAGATGTGTCTTTTTATATAGTGTATGGAAACTTCTGGTTTCAACTGTACATAGTCTTTTTAAACTTTTCTAAATATGGTTATTTATGGAAAGTAAATAAGAAAATAAAATAAAATCAAGAAAGTATTTTAGAGGAAATCTAAAAAAAACCCAGGAAACTATAGCTATTGCAATTTTACACAAAAATAACAAAATAATTATTGTACCGGCAGATAAGGGAGGCCGTATAGTGATTCTAGATAGAATCACACACCAATTAGAATAACTACGTATATTGTCAGATGTGCAAACATAATAGTAACTAAAATGGGATTCACCTACACAATTCATAATTGAATTAAAAAGTATGGAGGGATCCTGAACAAGAAGGAATTGGATTTTTTCTGGATTAACCATCTAAAGATTGCAGCATTTTATTATTAAAAAAACATAAGGACCTGCAAAATCCGGCAGGCAGAGCCAATATTTCTGGGATAGGGTATGTAACTCCAAACCTATACTAGTATGTTTATATATGCCTACAATCGCAAGTAAAATGTATGCCTGCATACCTAAAAGACCCTACGCAAATTTTGTATGAATTAGAAAAAGTGATATGGGGGGATGATTTTTTTCTTGTAACCCTAAATGGCACCTCTTTATACACAGTCAGTGAACACTCCAAAGGCTGTGCAATAGTCCTACACTTTTTAGCAAAGAGTGGGAAATATCTAATTACACAAACGCAATATATTGTTGATTGTGTCTCTTTTATTTTAACCCACAACTACATTACCTATAAAGGGCAATTCTTCCTCCAAATGTGGGGTACAGCAATGGGGACCAAGTTTGCCCCAAGTTATGCAAACCTCTATGTAGGGGGCTGGGAAGAGTCACTTATTTCCCAAAAGGAGTAGTGTTATAGAAACATTTTATCGACGATGTGCTACTGACCTGGCAGAGAAATTCCCTAGATGAATTCCTGAAGGAAATTAATGCAAACACTTTTTTTCTAGTGTTTAATCCAGTAATCAATAAGACATTAATCAACTTCCTGGATGTCACAATTTTTATTGATCAAAAACAAATACAGACAAAAAGTTTCCATAAGGAAACTGACATTAACAGTTTTATCCCTCACTCTAGTTGCCATCTAATAGTTCTCAATTTTGAAACAGATCTGCCGGATTCACGTGCATCCGGCAGATCTGTTTCAAAATTGAGAACTATTAGGAAGAAGCAGATTGTCTAACTGACCAGCTTTCGGACAGAGGTTATGTTGCAGAAAATATAGAAAAAGCAAAAGGGGAGGTGAAAGAAATAGTAAGAAAGGACTTACTATAAAGAGACAAAGAAAAGAAAAAATGCTTCATCAATGGAGGAACAAACCATGAAGTTGCTACACACCAATATCCCACATACCAACAGATGTATGTGTCACGAACAAAAAGATGCATACAGACATGGCTTTGTAAACATTGCTATAATATGAAAATGAAATACTGTACATGAGACATCCATTGTCTAAGCACTTTCTAACTACACACCAAGGTCAATTCTTTAGTACCACTTTTTGGGGATGGAAAAGATTAATATTGGGCGGAGGAAAGTGACTGCAGGTCATTACTTTACGGCGCTAGTCTATGCAATTATGACATTCTGGCTAGGCCCCAAACTTTATCCTGGTTGGCTGTTCTTTGCAGGTCTTACTACAGGCGCTTGTAAAAGCCAATACCCCAAGTCGGGCTTCAGGCACCACCTTTTCCTTGTCGGGATGTTCTTTGCAGGTAAATACTTATACAGGTGTAGTGTTAAAAGCCAATACCACAAGTCTGGCTCAGGCACCACCTTTTACCTGGTCTGGTTTTTTCCCTTTTGATTTTATACATATGGAAAATTGTAGACAATCCACAAGTCTGGCTCAGGACCAATTTTTCCGGGTCTGGTGTTTCTTTTGCAGGTCATACATACAGGCCGCATTGTAGAGAATACCACAAGTCTGGCTCAGGCCACACCTTTTCCGGGTTTCTGGCTGTTCTTTGAGGTCATACATACAGGCGCGTGTAGAGCCAATACCAAGTTGGCAGGCCCCACCTTTATCCTGGTTCTGAATGTTCTTCTGCGGTCATACATACAGGTGAAAGTTTTAGAGCCAATACCAAAAGTCTGGTCAGGCACCACCTTTACCCTGGTTGGCTGTTCCTTCTGCAGGCCCATACATACAGGGCAGTGTAGAGACAAAAACACAAGTCTGGCTAAAGGCACCCCCTTTATCCTGGATTGGCTGTTCTTCTGCAGGTCATACATACAGGGCAGTGTAGACCAATACCCAAGTCTGGCTTGGCACCACCTTTACCCTGGTCTGGTGTTCTTCTGCAGGTTCATACATACAGGTGCAGTGTAGAACAATAACCACAAGTCTGGCCAGGCACCACCTTTCCGGGTTTGGGGCTGTTCTTCTGCAGGTCTTTACTTCCCAGGCGCAGTCTAATACCAATATAAAAAAGTCTGGCTCAGGCACCAGCTTTACCCTGGTCTGACTGTTCTTCTACAGGTCATACATACAGGCGCAGTCTAGTGCCAATACGACAAGTCTGACTCAGGCACCAACTTTAACCTGGTTTGGCTGTTCTAACTGATCTGCTCCTAGGTTTGGCGTCAAACATTCCTAAATGTGTCAAATTCTATGAATATGGTGCGATCCCCCCCAGAATGCCCACAAATCTTTGGCGCTTTATAAAGTGTCGGGGCCAGCATCGATTGCACCAAAGATTGGTGTGCGACTGTTCATACATCTATAGAACAAGGCTACGACAGCTTTTTGGAGCAGAGTATGGCAGAAAACTGGCGCAGCCTCATTCATACATGTCACCCTCAGGGCCGGACTGGGAATAAAAATCAGCCCTGGCACTAAGCCCCCACCAGCCCACATACAATATCCGTTACAAAATGTCCCTTGTTCTGACCTCGCCACTTTCTAAAATAAACTACACTATAAGGTGCTTTCACACGGAGCACTTTTGGTGCATTTTTTGATGTGTTTTTTGGTGCGTTTTTGTGGCAGAAGGCAGAGCAGTTAATGCTGTACATTTCTGCACAAAAAAAAACATCCAAAAATGCACCAAAACGCTCTGTGTGAGTCCCTAAACACAAGCAAAAAGGAAACAGTGGTGCAGAGAAACCCCTCATACAGAGTCCCCGGTGTGCGCTTTACAATCAGGGACAAGCCCCACACTGACACTCCATAAGCACCAACATCATCTACAACCCACCTATTCACATTCCCCCAGTAGTCAGGTCACCATCACTGAATACAGCACTGATTCAACATAGAAGTAAAAATTACCCTGACATCAGGGACTCACAGGGGGACGTCATCTCTGATGGGAGTGTTTCATCTCCTTTTCTTTGCATCTGGCCCAAACTCCCCATTATGTCTTCCCTGATGAGTTGTTCCCTTCCATTTTTTCTCTGTTTGGTATGGAATGCAACGTCTTCTTCTCCCAGTCACTACTTTGCCCTGTAGAATTTACCAAAAATACATCTTAGACTCAGGCAGGACCACTTGTAGGCAGGCAGGGCCACTTATAGGTAGGCAGGGCCACTTATAGGCAGGCAGGGCCACTTATAGGCAGACAGGGCGAGTATATAGGTAGGCAGGGGCGGTATATGGGCAGGGAGGGCCATTATAGGCAGCCCGGGCCAGTGTTGTAGGGAGGCAGGGACATATTATTAGGCAGGCAGGGACAGTATACAGGCAGGCAGGGCCACTTATAGGCAGGCGGGCCAACTTATAGGCAGGACAGGGCCATATATTAGTAGGAGGGGCGGTATATGGGAGGACAGGGCCAGTATATAGGTAGGCAGGTGCGGTATATGGGCAGGCTGGCCACTTATAGGCAGCAGGGCCCCGTTTGTAGGCAGGGCAGGCCTTATAGGCAGCCAGGGCCGGTCTACATGCAGGCAGGGGCAGTTTATAGGTAGGCAGGGCAGTGTATAGGCACCCAGGGCAGTGTATAGGCAACCAGAAACATTATATAGGCTGGCAGGGCAGTGTATAGGCAGCCAGGGCAGTGTATAGGAGGGCCAGGGCATTGTAAAAGATAGGCAGGGCAATTTTATAGGAAGCCAGGGCTATTATTAAAGGGGCCAGCAAGGGTGTGTATAGGCAGGCGGGCTATTATAGGCAGCCGGGCAAATGTTTAGGTAAACCGGGCTATTATAGGCAGCCAGGGCAGGGTATAGGTAGCCAGGGCTATTTTTAGGGTAGCGGGCAGGGTATAGGTAGCCAGGGCAGAGTATAGGCAGCCAGGGCAGGGCAGGGCATAGGTAGCCAGGGCAGGGTATAAGTAGCCATGGCTATTATAGGTAGTCAGGGCAGGGTATAGGTAGCCAGGGCTATTTTTAGGTAGCCGGAGGGTATAGGCAGCCAGGGCGGGTATAGGTAGCCGGGCAGGGTATTAGGTAGGAGAGCTATTATAGGTAGCAAGGGCAGGGTATAGGTGCCAGGGCATTATTCGGTAGCAGGGCAGGGTATAGGCAGCCCGGGCAGGGTATAGGTAGCAGGGAGGGATTATAAAGTAAGCAGGGCTATTTAGGTAGCAGGGCAGGGTATAGGTTGCCAGGGGGTATTTTAGGTAGCCAGGGCAGGGTATAGCAGCCAAGGCAGGGTATAGGTAGCCAGGGAAGGGTATAGGTAAGCAGGGCTATTATTTGTAGCCCCGGGCCAGGGTATAGGCCCAGCAGGAAAGGGTTATAAGGTAGCCAGGGAGGATAATTGGTAGCCAGGGAATGGGTATAGGTAGCCAGGCTATTTATAGGTAGCCCAGGGCAGGGTATAGGCCAGCAGGGCAGGGTATAGGTAGCCAGGGCGGGTATAGGCGCCCCGGGGGGGGTTATAGGTAGCAAGGGAGGGTATAGGCAGAGGGCAAGGTTATAGGTAGCCCCGGGCAGGGTATAGGTAACCCGGGGAGGGTATAGGTAGCAGGGCAGGTTATAGGGAGCCAGGGCAGGGTATAGGTAGGAGGGGTTAAATTTTAGGCAGCCAGGGACAGTAAGTAGTTTAAAAAAAAAAAAAAAAAAAAATATACTCACCCGCTGTCCACCTCCTCTTTTACCTGTCCAGAGCGGCGCTGGTTTTTCTGGGGACAGGTTCGCGGAAGCTGGCCGCCGATGAGGGCATTAACATCGCGCAACCGCCCGGTACCTGGGAACTGAACAGACAGGATCAGGAGATCCTGGCTGTTCATCCTCGGCCGCTGCTTGCACCAGGCTGGCGGCCGTGATGGCTGCATGGCTGGGTCGGTGACCCGGCCGTGCAGCCGTGTGGCGAGGGGGACCTGCTGCCCGGACCCCAGTGTCCCACCGGGCAAATGCCCGGTTTGCCCTATGGGCAGTCCGGGCCTGGTCACCCTTTATTTCCTTGAATTTGGATATCGAACTATTTGCTTTTTAAACATTTAAATGTTATCTGATTAATATAATAAGATTATTAAAATATTTCTGACCCATGTGAAGGATTTTTAATAAATATGGAAGTTTAGGGAAACTATTTATATTTATTTTAGCACTTCCTATCACTAACATTTCTCTACATGAAGGCTAGTATGAATAGCATTAAAATTCCTGAGTATCCATTCCTATAGTGTCTTGCCACCACCCTCCTGACTATCTTACTATTCTATAAGAAGCCCTCACATACTAGAGGGGTTGTCCCTGATGAAGGAAATTCTGTGTTTCTGAAACACGTTGAACTAGGACTTTTGCAGCTACACAGCCTCCATAGCTCTAGTGATGTAATTCACAGCTGACAGTACCAATGGGATCACGAATGTCACGGACCGGGGCTTTCAAGCAGTGTCCAGCGGTCCAGGTTAGAACTGAGTTAGGTGGATTGTGTATCTTTGCTGATACTTTAAGGATACTTTGCTGTTCTCTATCTAGATTTCCCACATGTTTTTTCCCCATGGTCAAACACATCTACAACTATGGCATGTCATTAGCTTGAAGGCAGTATACAAGTAAGTAGGTGTTTATGCTTGACTGGTTTTTCATCAATCGATTGCTTTTTTGTTTGTGGTTTGAGAACCGATCGTTGGAGAACTTGTAGCTTGGGAAGCTCACCTGACTATACGTATTTCAGATAAGAGTGTCAGTTTTCTGGGGTTTGGATACAGTTTTATTTGCATTAACTCATATAGCACGGTGGTATTTTACTTTTGTTTTCACAAATATAATAACATCTAGTTTATATAATGTTCATTTATGACACATTCCCGTGAAATAAAAAGTTGCGAAGGTCATAATGCAAGAAACTGAGTTTCACATATTTCCACGCCTCAGTGGAAAAGCAAATCCACCAATTTTAAGAAGTATAAGAATTGGCATATCTTATGGCCGGTGTAATGGTGAGTATATCGTCAAGATTTCCAAGAGGCAAGATATCACTAAATTAAATTTGTTAAAATCTTAAAGAAGTAAAGGACTTAAAACAGCTGTCCCACCATAAACATTGATGGCATAGGAAATTCTGTCAACGTGTGATAGGTGTGGTTGGTTGCACTCAGAATGTCCATTGATTTCAATGGGAGAGTTCTGATTACCACTGAGAGGTTTCGGGGCCTGTTCTTGAGAAAGATGTCGGTCCCAGAGATAGGACCTGCAACTATGACACTATCGATCTGACCATCAATATGTATGGAGGAAATACCCCTTTAAGGGCTTAAAGGGGAGAACTGTTTCTGCGTGATATAAGAAATCTATTAATGGATACCAGAGTGGATTTTTTTTTTTTATCATCGTAGTTCAGCGATTTTGACTTTCTGTCAATTAATGGATTAAAGCCACATAATATGCAGGATATCTATCTCTATGTACCTGCTCTGTATTTATCCTCTGTTGAACCCTTACACTGACTTTGAGGTGGGAAATGTGTCAGAATTGCTTTATTCATTTATGGCCACTAATTTTTCATAAATTATCTTGATAGCGGTTAGGGTGTCGATAGCAGTGTACCAGGGATAGCTACCAAGAAGCAGGGCTTCCCTATTCAGCCCGAGCACTCTGCTTTTGGACAGAGGTGAGATTAGGGATAGCCTCAGGGAAAGAGTTACTATATTTTGCCTTTTGTGTTATATCCCTTTCTCTAATACCCAGACATTTTCATAAAAGGTGTAGACTGAGCAAAGCATTAAGGGCCACATGTATGACCTGTTTAGGTCTAAAACTCACTTTTTTGCCCATAGGTTACTATGGGCAAAAAAGTGAGTTTTAGACCTAAACAATTTTCATACATGTGGCCCAAAGTGAAGTTTCTACTTAAGTATCTTTGAATTTTGAATATATGTCACCCCAAGTATTTTCATCTTCGATCTAGAGATTTGTCTTTACTTATACGTATATGTCAAAACTGAGACAACTGTTTTGATTATGTAGATTTTACATATTTGTTGTGGCAAGAACCAATCTTCCAATATTCTTTTAGGGCAGATTGGTTCTTTTCATATGGGTTCCAGAGTCTTCATCAGCTTAAAAATTCCCTCTATCCCTCCCTTCATCCACATCTTCCGAAAGTCAATAATCATCCCTTTTTGCAATTCTGATAAATCCCCCCTTTAACCCATGACAAGAACAAAGGACATGTGTTCAGACAGTCTGTCCCCCATCTTATATACCCACCAAGCCATCTCACCACACCTGACTTTCTTTATAAGCTACACACTGCTAAAGTCAACATTAGGAAGTGGTCATAATATTATGACTGTGTCTTATCATGTCATATATTTTGTAACATTTTATTATATCACATCATAATATCCAAATCATCCCAGAATGCAATCTTACATATTATATATATCTTTATGACATGTTAAAAATATCATCATGCCACATCATGTTAAATTATTATTCTGACATATATCATGTATATCCATGTGAAGTAATATGCCAATTAACATATTATATTATACATAATAAATATCATATATAACATACACCATTATAAAATATAGGAAACCTATCATATAACATCATATCTCTTATCATAGGTATCAAAATATGTTAAATATAGGTCAGCACTGTGGCTCAGTGGTTAGTACTGTTGCCTTAGGGTCTTGGGTTTAAATCCCACCAAAGACAACAACTACACTGAGTTTGTATGTTCTGCCTATGTTTGATAGGTTAATCTTAAATTTAGATTATGAGCCCCATTGGGGACAGGGAGCAATGTGCATCATGACTAGAGATGGGCAAATCGATTCTAACGAAGTGGAATTCGTTTAGAATTTCAGGAAAACTTCGAATCTGAACGAAGCTGACGTCTGGGGTGATTCGCGGGAACGAAGCGTGTTTTTAATTAATAAAATGGCTGCAAGCACATGGCGTTACATGGGGCAAAGAAGTCTGGGAGGAAGAAAGGAACATCCTCAATGACATGTGCAGAGATGAAGCCAATCAGAGAAGTCACTGCACTATATAAGTCCGGACGCGACGCTGGCAGTTCACATTCCTCTCTCTTTGCCGTGTTGTAGCTGCTGCAGCTCCAGTAGCTAAGATCTCATACAAAAGAACTAACTTTTATACAGCGATTTTTGGGGGCTGTCACAGCTTGTCTCACAGACTGCTTCTCTTACGTTCTAATTTTGATTTTGTGGGGTATTGGAATTGAAGTCCAGTGTGCGTCCAATTCAGCTGCATATACATTTTAATGCTATCTGCTCAGTTCTGGAGTACATTGAATATCCAAGGGTTATCTAAGCCTGTTTTGCTGTTGTATTCAGTTAAAGAAACAGCGTTTTTACAATCCACATACCAGTTAATTTTTGGCTGCTCATTTCTTTTGCGCAATTTATATCCAAGGGTTAATTAAGCGTGTTTGTGCTATTGTAGTCAGTAAAAGAAACTGTGTTTTTCAACGCCAAAGAAGAAATTTTTCCTGTAGCATAATTTATATCCGAAGGTTAATTAAGCGTGTTTCTGCTGTTGTAGTCAGTAAAATACATGTCGTTTTAACATGCCACATACCAGTTTATTTTTGGCTGCTCATTTCATTTGCGCAATTTATATCCAAGGGTTAATTAAGCGTGTTTTTGCTGTTGTATGTCATTTTAACACGCCACATACCAGTTTATTTTTGGCTGCTCATTTCTTTTGCGCAATTTATATCCAAGGGTTAATTAAGCATGTTTGTGTTTTTGTAGTCAGTAAAAGAAACATTGTTTTTCAACGCCAAAGATGAAAGTTTTCCTGTAGCATAATTTTTATCCAAAGGTTAATTTAGCGTGTTTCTGCTTTTGTAGTCAGTAAAATACACGTCCTTTAACACGCCACATACCAGTTAATTTTTGGCTGCTCATTTCTTTTGCGCAATTTATATCCAAGGGTTATCTAAGCCTGTTAGTGGGTTCATTTGGAGTCAAATACAGGGTGTGTATTTATCATATACAGATATTTTCATTAAACAAAGTCTGTACATTTTTGAACAAACAGTTTGTCAGACAGAGAGGTGGCAGGCTCTTCACATGCGATTGGCAGTGGCACAAACATTCCTGGAGCAGGCACAGGTCGCAGCACAGTAAGGGGACGTCGCAGCAGGGGTCACTCGGTGAGGCCAGAACTGCCGGTGTCATCTAGCGGCCGTGTGTTGACCAGCAACCCAAGGGTTCTTGATTGGTTGACTAGGTCATCCACTTCCTCCCAGATGACATCTGACAACCCCAGCCAAGAGTCGGTGGGAACGTCAGACACAAACCTTAGTTGGCATGGCCCGGGAGCGGGTCAGCGGCCCTCACCTGTCCTCAACCCGCCTCTGTCCCATCCGGTTCCCTCAGCCAGAGATCTACTATGTGGTCTGGGCTCAGCGCCACTATACAGCGAGGATGAACAATTTGAGGAGGACAGTCAGCAGCTACTTGGCAGCAAAGAAATGGGGCCAATATCCCCTGCTTCTTGCAGTAGGCGGCAAAGTATAGATGTGGAGAGTGGCATGGGAGGTCATGTTGTGAGGGGTCAGCCTCTGCATACCAAGACCGTTGAGGAGGACAGCAGTGAAGATCAAACAATAATCGATGATGATGTAGCCGACCGCACTTGGGAGCCGGGTGAAGCAAGGGCTTCATCATCGTCAGGAGAAGAGGGCGTCAGCTTGCGCCTCAGGCAGCGGTGCAGCCAGCAAGTGGGTAGTGTGGCCGTGAGTCAGCAGGGTAGCAGCAGTGCGAGGTCGGGAGCCAAACGGCCATGGGTTAGAAAACCGCTTCACAGGGCGAAGAAAGTAGCGGCACAGGGGCTCAGCGAGGCAGCGGCGGTAGTAGTCACTCAGTGCAGAGCGTTGGCAGTAAAATCAGCTACTCGGTGGTGTAGCAGTTCTTTGCTAAGACACCAGAGGAGCCGAATATGGGTATATGTAGAATCTGTGGGCAGAAAGTGAAGCGTGGCCAGGGAGCTAACGTTGGCACCACGGCCCTGCGTCAACACATGCAGCGTCACCATCCGGTGGCCTGGGAGAAATGTGGCTCAGATGTGGTGGTCCATCCTGCCGCAGCAGCAACAGCAGCAGCGCCCAGTGGCACGCATGCCATTGCAGCCAGTCAAGGCTCCACCACCTCTGCAGAAGGGAGCTGTTTCTCTTTGCCATCATCTCCCGGTCCAGATGCTCCTGCTCCTCGCTACTCATGGCGCCAGCAGTCGTTCAACGAGGCGATTGCAAAGAGACAACAGTATGTGTCCAACCATCCTAAGGTGCAGAAGCTGACTGTGCTCCTGTCCAAGTTGTTGGTACTGCAGTCCCTCCCTTTCCAAATGGTGGACTCTGCACCGTTCAGAGAATTAATGGCCTGTGCCGAGCCAAGGTGGAGAGTTCCAAGCCGTAATTTCTTTTCCAAAAAGGCAGTACCAGCCCTTCACAAATATGTAGAACAGAAGGTGGGCCAGTCCTTGAGCTTATCGGTTTGTTCCAAGGTGCACGGCAGCGCGGATGTGTGGTGCTCTAACTACGGTTGGGGACAATACATGTCCTTTATGGCCCACTGGGTGAATGTGCTTCCTGCCCAGCCACACCAACAACTTGGACAGGAGACGCCGCTTTCTCCTCCACGTTGTCAAACTGCTGCTCCTGCACCAATGTCCGCCTCCTGCTTCTCTACCACCACCACCATCTCAGCCTCCACAAGTGCTGCTCCATCATACCACATGTGTAGGGCACAGCGGTATCACGCAGTTCTACACCTGGCTTGCCTCGGCGAGCGAAGTCACACAGGGTAGGAACTGCTCCGTGTCATGCAGCAAGAAATCGATGTGTGGCTTTCTCCGCGCCAACTGCAAATCGGAACCATGGTGATGGACAATGGGAGGAACATGGTGTCCGCGCTGCACTGAGGAGGGATGGTCCATGCGCCCTGCATGGCGCACGTGTTCAATCTGGTTGTGAAAAGGTTCCTGAAGTCTTCCACCGATCTTCAGAAGATTCTGAAAATGGCCAGGAAACTGTGCATGCACTTCATCCATTCCTACAAAGCCAGGCACACCCTCCTCAAGTTGCAGCGGCTGAATGGCCTCCCCAAACATGCGCTGATATGCAATGTTTCCACCCGTTGGAATTCCAGCCTGCACATGTTGGACCGACTGTATGAACAGAGAAAGGCCATTAATGATTTTTTGATGATCCAGGCAGACAGGAGTACTCCCCTGTGTAACTTTGATGTCAGCCAGTGGCAGCTCATGCGTGACACCTGCCGTTTGCTGAGGCCATTTGAGGAGGCGACATTATTTGTCAGTCGCCAGGACTACGGGATGAATAACGTCATTCCACTGCTTCATGTCCTGGAACAGATGCTGAAAAATCTGTCTGGGCAGGGGACTGGAGACGTGGCGACTACATCTCGCGGCCACATGAGTTTGGTGGGGACTGAACTTGTGGAGGAGGAGGAGGACATTGGAGCACAAGCATTGTCTGGTGAAATGAGTGGTTTTTCTACCCAGGTGACAGGAGCAGAGGAGCAGGAGCAGCTGGAGGAGGTAGATGGAGATGAAGAAGACGAGGCAGATGACCCGCAAGCACCGTGGCAGTATACAGTGGAGATGGAGGCAGGAAGTCCCTCAGAGTCACTTGTGCAGATGGCCCGCAGCATGCTGATTTGCCTGGCTAGTGACAGCCGAATAGTCAGCATCCGGCAGAGAGATGACTTCTGGCTCTCCACCCTATTGGACCCTCGCTACCAGTCCAAAATGGGAGCCTTTTTCCCAGCTGCTGAGAGGGAGGACAAACTCAAATACTATAGAGAAATCCTCCGTAGTCAGTTGGCCGCTGCCTATGTGTGGCATCGTCCATCCTCTGACAGGTCTGACCAAAGGGTTTCTCAGCGCTCACGTACCACTGCCGCGGCTGCTGTGGGAAGGTGGTGGTGGTGGTGGGGGGGGGGGGTAGGAGCACTACCAGCTCCATCAGCAGCAACCTAAATCTGGAGTCGCTGATGAGCAGCTTCCTTCACCAGCCTAGTGAGGAGGGCACTCACCAGCAGCAGCAGCAGCAGCAGTAGGACTTTGAGCAGACCCTGAACCAACAGGTGGTGGCCTACTTGGACAGCATTCTGCCACCCCAGTTAGAAGATCTGCTGGATTACTGGATAGCCAAACTGGATGTGTGGCCGCAACTTGCCGAGTTTGCAGTGGAGAAGCTGTCCTGCCCGGCCAGTAATGTGGCATCAGAGCGGGTGTTCAGTGCGGCGGGGGCCATCGTTACCCCAAGGAGAACCCGCTTGTCCATGGGAAATGTGGAACGACTGCCTTTGTCAAGATGAATCAGGCATGGATCAGCCAGGATTTCCACACACCAATGCCTTAAGCGTCAGATTACATCAGCCATGACGCCTCACCCAAACTTTGAGAAATGAGTCTGGGTTCAAACTACCTGCCTCAGCCACTATTCTGATGCCGCCACCCACCTGATGCCACACATCTACTGCCAGTTTCTCCATCTGCCTACCACCATCTTTATCAGGGACTGGTATTGCCACCCACCTTCACACTCTGTCATTGTGCCACTCTCTGACCTCATGCTGTTGCTGGTTCCGTGACCTCCACACTCTGTCATTGTGCCACTCTTGACCTCATGCTGCTCCTACTGTTGTTGCTCCTGCCGTCACCTTTCCCCACCACCTGTCATTGTGCCACTCTTTGGCCTCCTCCTGTTTTTCCACCTCCAGAATGTCATTGTGCCATTGTCTGACCTCATGCTGCTGCTGTGGCTGCTGCCGTGACCTACACACTCTGTAATTGTGCCACTCTCTGACCTCATGCTGCTGCTGTTGTTGCTGCTGCAGTCACCTCCACACCCTGTCATTGTGCCACTCTCTGACCTCATGCTGCTGCTGTGGCTGCTGCCGTGACCTCCACACTCTGTCATTGTGCCACTCTGTGGCCTACTCCTGTTTTTGCCACCTCCAGAATGTCATTGTGCCACTCTGTGACCTCATGCTTTTGCTGCTGCCGTGACCTACACACTGTGTCATTGTGCCACTGTCTGACCTCATGCTGCTGCTGTGGCTGCTGCCGTGACCTCCACACTCTGTCATTGTGCCACTGTCTGACCTCATGCTGCTGCTGTTGATGATGTCATCTCCACACTGTGTCATTGTGCCACTTTGTGGGCTCCTGATGTTGCTGCCACCTCCAGAATTTGTCATTGTGCCCCTCTGTGGCCTACTCATGCTGCTGCCAAGTGACGCTGTTCACTGGAACACCTGTGGTTTCCTAATGTTGTTTCCACCCTCCACCACTCTATGACGTTGCCAATATGTTTAGTTTTTTCCCCTTCTTTTCACCTGTCAAAGGAATGGGAAGGATCAGGATTGTCTAGCCAAAAGCAGGAGTGGATACAGAACACAGAAGACATGCAAATATCCCATTTACTGGTCATCTCTGTTTTGGATCAACTCCTGTTTGTTTTTGGCCTTAGCAATACTGATGGATTATTGACCGATTGAAAGCGGACACTGACAGATGAAAGGAAGGGCAAAATGATCAGAGACGTTAACGCAAATTTACTGCCGACACCCTCTTCACTCATTCGGGGGGTGGGGAGGGGAGCCTCTACATGTATCAGCGTTTAACAGAACAGGTTCTGTCATATTCTGTGACGGTTTAAAGCTCTGGCCTCATGGAGTGACTCCTGCTGTGACGTCCCCTTACTGTGCTGAGACCTGTGCTGGCTCCAGTAACCTACTACTGTGTTCTTTGACGCTATGGTAGGATCTTAGCCCTAAGCTTGTTTTTTTCCAGCTGGCGCTGCAATTACTTTATCTGGCTGCATTCCTGCTTCAGTTTTTTGGTCAGTTTTGCCCCTTTAAGTGCTCAGAGAATTTTAGAGTGATGAGATTCTATTACCAGCGACTGTCATCTGCGTGTCATACTAAAACACAACATTGTATGAAGACCAAACCAAGCTCCCTCTGCATAATTAAGCATGGCACAACGTTCTACAGCACCCTGCAGGCTCTCTGCAGCCAGGAAATAAAAGTTTTATAACGCGATTCGTCCCGATTTAATTCGGACCGAAACGGATTTTGTCGGAAAATTCGGCGAAGTCGGTGAACCAAATTTTTGAGAAATTCGGCCATCTCTAATGATGACAACTCTGTGGAATATAAGAGTGCGATATGCAATATAAATAATATCAAATATGACATTCATCATTCATTCTTTCAAACCAGATTTCTTCCCGAACCATTTTTGATGTATGACAATCTCGCCAAACTACAAACTGTTAGAAATCGTCTCATGATAATCTCCTCATCAAAATCTATTGAGCACATAGGACACAAAGATGCTGCATCTCAGCTATGGACTTCCGTTTGGTTGATGTATCACATTTGTTAGGAATGTAATTATGTTGCTTGGGCAGTCTAGTCTAATTGATTTTGTGGTGCAGAATTACATTTATTTTATGACAAGATTGTTTTTTCTTCTACTGAATATCTCGGTTCAGGGATTTGGGGGTTTTGCTTGTTAGAAAATAACATACTAAATATTACTGTTGCCACAACACGCAGTTTCAATTACACTGCACATTATAATGGTACATTATACTTTATAATGATACATTATACTTAATGGCTGCTTCATCCCATAAAAACGTCATGGAAATGAGTTTCCATCATCCAGTCCGTATACTCAGATGTGTTACATTACATGAATGTTCTTGGGGTACCAATTCTCAGATTTGTAGAATAAATACAATGAGATAATACAGAAAGCTCATTTTAGATTTTGAATAAATAGAATTTGCTAACAAAATTACATTTCTATTTAAGTTCTACATTTTTTAGGGTACATCGATACCGGGGCCATCTTAACAGCACTACGGGTCCCTAGATAGAGCTGTGCACTGGGCCCCCCACCAACACAACCACTCACAGGAACAAATATTTACATTTTCGATAACAAACTTATAACCTACAACACCGCAATATAGAGACCACATAGTTGTCAGACATGAGGCTCAGGTCACCATCACATGAGTGACTACAGCACTGATCTAAAAGGGACGCAAAATAACCCCTGACATCTAGGGACTTCCAGGAGACGTCTTAACTCATGAGTTGTTCTCGGAGTTGTTCTTTTTAGGGATGAGCGATTATAATCGACAAAGTTGAAATCGGCATGGTTTTTACGTTTATCGGAATTTCCCGATGACGCGATAGTTTCCGTGAAAATCTTATAGATAATCTGCATCTGGTTTACAATCGCGCCTTTTTCAGCGCTTCCTGTAATTTTGGTGGCCAGCCAATCAGCTCAGAGCATAGAGCAGGGTGATCTGGGTGTATGACGTCGGCTGTGGGCTGTGTATTGATCTCATTGGCTGCAAAAATCACGTGACTTCGTTTTATCTATGCACCTGCATTTCCTGTTTGAGCTCATACTCTGTTTCTCACAATATACAGGAGGACGTGTTTCTCTGCGATTAAACCAATAGCTGTTCTAACAGCTCTGATAGTCACTTCTAATACAAGAAACCATCCACCTACAGCTTAGAATAGAGTTAGATTAGAGAATAGATTTAGATTAGAGAATTTCACTTCTTATTTAGTTAGAAAAAGTTTTAAGGATATCTACTGGTGTGTGTAGCCACGGGGCTGCGGCGTCGGGAGGGTCGGCAGCAGGAGAGGCTTTTGAAAGGAAGGGGGATATTTTGCAGCTCAATGTGTTCTGTGATCTTCAATAGAAAAAGCATTGTTTTCTACCACTTTTCTGGCCAGCAGACCTGTGATAGCAGTTGAAATTGTACCTGTGTTTTCAGTTCTATTGCAATCACTGCGTTTCAGGTTTCCCAAAAACTGGCTTAACTTATCCCTATAACTTTTAAATAGTTTTAATGAAGTCCGTGCGTCTGTTTGGCGCAAAGAGCTCAGTTGTACGAATATTGTGTTCTACATATTTCCTAGTAAATTACGCCTACAGTCAGTGTTGCGAAGGCTGCCATATTAATACATATAATATTTAAATACTCTTATTGCAGTCCCTGCGTCTGTTTGGCGCAAAGAGTTCAGTTGTACGCATATTGTGTTATACATATTTGATAGTAAATTACGCCTGTAGTCAGTGGTGCGAAGGCCGCATATTAATTCTTATAACATTTAAATACTCTTATTGCAGTCTGTGCGTCTCAGTTTGGCGCAAAGAGTTCAGTTGTACGCAATTGTGTTATACATATTTTATAGTAAATTACGCCTGTTGTCAGTGGTGCGAAGGCCGCCATATTAATCCATATAACATTTAAATAGTTCTATAGCACTTAGTGCGCCTGTTTGCCACAAAGAGCTGAGTTGTACGCAAATTGTGTTACACATATTTCATAGTAAATTGCGCCTGTTGTCAGTGGTGCAAAGACCGCTATATTAATCCATATAACTTTTTAATACTTCTATTTCACTCAGTGCGTCTCAGTTTGGCGCTAATCGTGCATTTGTACGATAGTTTGTTGAAAACTATCAATTGCTAGTCCTACTGGGCAGTTGTAAATCTCAGGGACTGAAGGAAGAACACTGTTGATTTGGTGTTACAGTTCTTCCACCAGACCGCATTTCTTCGATAGAAACAATTCTGTTTCTAATCCTAGTTGGCTGTTGGAAATTAGAGGGATTTAAGAATAGCTGTGATTTGCCGTCTTTCAATAAGAGACTGTCAAAAACTCTTCCATATCTTTTTACATTTTTATCTTTCTGTACATGGAGCGACCTGCAGGTGGTAAGCAAGCAAAGAGGGAGCAGGACATGGAGGTAGAGGTACGAGAGAAGGTGCTCCTACCAGTGCTGGCAACAACACGCAAGCCAGCGGATCATCGGTTGCAGGACCGTCAGGCCTGTCATCGCTGGTTCAGGGCCCTGGGAATCTCAGTAACGAACAGCGTCGCCAATCTGTTCTTCAGTGGTTAATGCAACCTGCATCCAGCAGTCTTACCTCCTCGTCCTCCCAGTCACGGCCACAAATGTCGTCATCACCATCATCAGCATCCGTCCAACATGAAGCAAAGGCATCCCAAATGTCAACTCGTGTACCCACCACTGTGGATAATCCATTTTCTTAAGATCTCTTTGATGACAAATGCGGTTGGGGTCAGAAGGCATGTTAAAAGATCAAGAGGCCAAGAGGGATGATTTTCTCTGCTCTGACGCCCAGTTACTGATGCCATCAGAGGAGGAGAAGGAAGCCGGTCAATCGGCAAAAATCCCGGGCGGTCGGCAACACCTTGCAGTGCCTGTTGCTTGTAGCCCGCAGCTCCAGGATGCAGAATGTCAGGACGAGGAAGTCACCTGTGTTGATGATGATGATGAAAACATTGCGGATCCAACATGGTCTTTTCAGCAGAATTTGCTTGCGAGCGCTGCATCACTGTACGAGGAGGAAGACGATGGGGTAGTGTCAGTACGGGTCTCGCCTCAAAAAGGTAGAGGGCGGTCGCATAAGTCCGCTGAGAATATTCCGCTAGCCACGATCAGCAGAAACACCGCTTCTCGCTTCTCGCCATCTCAAGCATGGGCCTTTTTTCGAGAAAGCCTCTGATTCACCCAGCGATGTCATATGCCGCCTTTGCCATAAACGTATCAGTAGAGGGAAAAATCACAAGTGTTTAACCACCACCAACATGTCTAGTCACATGCAGCGAATGCATTAATTGAAATGGAGGGAACACATAGCCAAAAAAGGCCACACTGGTCCTGGGCTTCCAACCACTGTCACACCCTATGTCTTCGCCCCCTCCTCCTCCACCACGACCAAGCGTTCCTCAGCTGCCCACGTCTCTCAGAGTCATGAGCAAGGATCAGCCTCCGCTTCAGCCTCCACCGTCGCCCGAGTACCACCAGCACCACCAGAGACCCATCCTACCCCTTCTCCTTCCACCACCAGCCTTCTGTCTACCAGGTTTGGGAGCAGAAGAAACACTTTAACCCAAACCATCCCCAAAAGCCTGAATGTCGGCATTGCCAGGCTTTTGGCCTTGGAAATGTTGTCTTTCCGTCTGGTGGACACAGATGGGTTCCACCACGTCATAGCCCTTTCTTCCGGCACTTTTTAATCTGTGGGTCATGCAGGTTTGAGGGTCATGCTGTGGTACAGGACAGGTATAGTCAATGTCCAGTTCAACTACAGTGGTGGTTCAAAGACTCCTTTTTCCAGCACTTTTTAATTTGTGGGTCATACGGGTTTTGTGGTCATGCTGCGGTACAGGACAGGCATCGTCAAAGTCCAGTTCAGCTAAAATGGTGGTTCAAAGACTCCTTTTTTCGGCACTTTTTAATCTGGGGGTCATGCAGGTTTGGGGCTCATGCTGTGGCCCAGGACAGGTATAGTCAATGTCCAGTTCAAGTAAAATGATGGTTCAAATACTACTGCCTTCTGGCACTTTTTAATTTGTGGGTCAGGCATGTTTAAGAATCATGCTGTGGTACAGGACAGGTATAATGAATAGTCTGTGACTTTTTTTTTGTGACTCTTGTTGCCTAATTGTGTTGCCTAAGATGTACCATGTATCCAGTTTACTGTTGTGGATGTTAATTCCAGCTTCTCCAGCCCTGTTTGAGTGTAAGAATGAAGGTGTTGTTCCTCTCCCATAGACTTTAATGGTCATCAGCGATAATCTGTTATTGACTATCGGATATCGTCATGATAATTGCCGATATCGACTATCGAATCAATAACGATAGTTGACACAATTGCTCATCACTAGTTCTTTTTCCCTTCTCTTCTCCATCCGACCTAGAACGCCATGACAACTTCTCCCGGCCGCAACTCGTCTCTGCAGAATTTAACGCACAAGATTTTAGCTTCAAAATATTCAGCATTTCCCCTCCAATTCCTCCCTTGGGTATAATGCCCGTTTAAAGGGAAAGTAAGTAGTAATTTTTCCACCTTTTTGTGGAGGTTATAGCCCGAGGTGGTTATGGCCCCTTGTAGGTAGGTAAAGTAGCCACCTACAGAAAGATAGGTATATATGCCCCCTGTAGAAAGGTATATGGTCACCTGTAGATAGGTAGCTATATATGCCCCCTGTAGGTAGGTACAGAGTTCCCTGAGGCGGGTTATACAGTATTGTAGATGGTTTTTAAGTCCATTTTAGTAAAGGGTTACAGCGCACTGTAGGTAGGTATACAGCCCATTGTAGGTATATAGTCCCCTGTTGGTAGGAATACAGCCCCTGTAGGTAGGTCCACCCCCCTGTAGGTATATTTCCCTTGTAGGTGGTTTAACAGTCCCCTGTGGGAAGGTTACATCTCTGTAGGTGGTTACACCCTGTAGGTAGGTATACAGCCCACTGTAGGTATATAGTCCTCTTTAGGTAGGTATACAGCCCCTTGTAGGTAGATGGGGCCCCTCTAACTTAAAAATTTAAAGGGGGGCTGCCCGGGGACCCCAAACCCCAAAGACAAAAAATTTAAAAATACTCATTGGATTTTGAATCCTTAACAAAGTGTTATCAAATAATTATTTTGACATGGTTTTTCAGTGTAGATTTAGGTAGTTTTTTGCCACCGGGTTTACAGTAAAAATTGAGTCCCTTTCATCTCTATGGGATTTTGGACACGGATCCATCATAGAAATGTTTAGGACACTTTTTTTTACCTAAACATGTTCCAAGTTTTTGAAATGGCCCTCAGAAATCTCAGTGGAACAACTAAATTTTCATGGGTTATAGGGGGTTTTACAGTATTTTTTTGCAGTCTAAAAAATCTGAATCCGTGTCAAAAACGACTGGAAATGCTTATTGTGAAGGCAGACCCTTAAACTTATTTGAAAGAAAATTTTTTTTTAAAATAAAAATATCAGGGGGTTTTAAAGGGGTTTTCTATGCAAAGACCCTTATGTAATGAGGGGGCGGTAAAAAAAAGACTTTTGAAATTTGGGTTTTTACTTTCCTAAATTTTTGTATGCAGCTTCAGTAATCTGTAAGCTAAATCTGAAGCCTGGGGGTAGGCCATCCCCCCTTGCTGTGTTTGCCGATGATATTTTTTCACCCCTGTTTGGGACTGCCCCGGGACGGGAAACACCCCCTGTCTGTGTTGGCTGTCTGCACTTTGTCCCATCCCTCTGAGCTGTGTTAAATGAACTGAACTAGGTGTTGGTTTTGTCGTGTAAAAAAGTTGTGGCCTCTTGGTTCTCCCAGGAGCTCTATTTAAAAAATCTAGGCAATTTCTCAGTCTCTAGGGTCAGTCCCTTCCCCCCTATAACACGCCTTAAAAATTCGCTCCCCCCCCCTTTTTAAAACAGTCTTATACCTGTTAAAAAAGATGAAAAAAAAATGTGAGAAATGCACCCCTTCCCCCTCTGTTATCAGCCAGGAGGGAGAGAGGAGATTTTTCACATTTTTTTAATATTTCAGGCTGTTTTTTATTTTTTGAAATGTTTTTCAGCAATGCAGGTGTTTGCTTATAAGGATGGGGGCCGGGAGTGAGGGGACGCTCGTAGGCATGAGAATTTACCCTTGGAGCTGTGACTTCCTCCCCTTCCCTGCTCACACAGATGGTTGTGATGCTAAGAGGGAACAGGGAGGGGGGGGGGATGATGTCACCCGTTTCGTGGGTAAGAAAAGATCCTGGGAGGAGAGACCCGTCCCTGGATTTGAAGCTGTAAGACAGAGAGAAACAGCTCCTGGCTTCGAAAGCCTATGATGAGAAAACCCCTTTCAGTTCAAAATTTCCCATGAATTATACAATCATATACAAAAGTAAGGACACTACATATAAATATTCCAGGTATGTAACTAAACAGAAAACACAGTAACAACTAAGTAACCATAAATACTGTATATCATTTCCTTCTATGGAAAAAAAGTACACCCCATACACCTATTACTACCAAAGCTCTTTACAATTAAGATTATTTTGGTCTTTAGGATGCATCTTTTTTTTGGCCTGTTTACAACTATTTTCTGAGAGCTAATATAGTGCTTTTGATGTGGGTATAGCTAGACCTGAGTTTTGACAGTGATAGCAGGATTGGATACATTTCTTTTTTTCTGTCTGGTTGTACTATTTTTCTGAAATCGTCATCAAAATTCGGACCCACCTGATCTGGCTCTACCCAAATCTGAATAGCAACACAACTTAGAGCCTTAACTTATGTATGTTCCCAGTACTTGTATTTTATACATCACAGTATTTGGGCAGAAAATGAATTTACTCTTTAACTTTTAATAATTGTTTAGGGCTTGGAAAATAAACCATTCTGCCATTAAATCCACAAAACTCACTAAGTTTATGAACAATGTTATCAAATGTTGCTGAGATACTTCAGAGAATTAGGCTAAGGCTATGTTCACACGGCGTAATTGCGGGGCGTACAGTACGGCCGCAATTACGCCAGGTGATTTGGGAGTGGCGCTGATACACGCATACTCAGGCGGCGCGGAGGGGCCGACAGCCCGCTGGCCCCATTGACATGCATTACTTGTGGCGCTTATTCGCCGCGAATAAATGACATGTCACTTATCTCCCCGCGCGTACAATACAATTATATTGTATGAGCGGGAAGAGGAGGCGTAATCCATAGTTCTCTATGAGAACTGTGGATTACCGTAATTTCGGCAATTTCGGTAATACGCGCCAAAATTCCCCCGTGAGAACATAGCCTAAGTCTACACTGCATACTGTATGCTAAAATTCAGTTCAAAATCTGACGGCATTTTAACATTGCTGGAGCGTGGATTTTGGTGCAGATTTGTGCGGAAACCGCAGTCAGTTTTCTGATTTGCAGTCGCCCACCGGGCGTATTATCTAACATGTTTTAAAATCCACTGGATTTTAAAACCAATCGTAAAAAATCCGTGCAGTATAGACTTCAGCACATATTATTGCTGTCAATGAAGCACAGGGTACCGTCAGATTTTAGGCAGAGTCTAAAGTCAGAATACTTAATCCGTCGAAAATCCGGTCAAAAACCTGTGCTGTGTAGAGTTAGTCTTAGGGTGGTCAGAGGCGTCACTTAAATCTCCTGGGCTCCAATACAAAAGTATAAAAAAGGCCCCCACCTTCCAAAGTGCCATTTGTAAATAATGCTGATGCTTTCTTATGTGGCAGAGAAGCATTTGGGCTCCATCAGACTCCAGGGCCCGGTAGGGACTGCTACCTCTGCGCCCCCTATAACTCCGCCCCCGAGGGTGGTGCATTCACCCAATATCTTGCCATTAACAGGCCATTTAGTAGTGAGGAGTCTCAAGCAATGCCTTTGGATTTATGTTACAGATGTTTATTATGTATGTGTTGGATTTACAACTTTGAAAATAATTTTCCCTTATTAAATGATGCATAATTCACTTGATGCAGAAAACAGATTTTATGTCAAAAACTGCATGAAAATCTATAAATAAGGCCTAACTCTTCTGTGCTGCCCTCAAACTCAAGAAATGGAAAATTTCAGGTGAAAAATTTTTTTCACTGGAGTTAAAAAAATCTATTGCATAAAATCTTGTCTAGAGAAAAAGGTTTTTTGAAGAGGTTTTGTTGTACCGCCACTGTAAAGCATGGGTACAGTTTGGGTCCGCATTGCTGCATCAGGGCCAGGGCAGCCCACATTATAGTATACATCATGAACAGGCTCAGATTGGCCCAAAAGGGAACAGGGGACACCCCCATGACAGAGCTGAAGTTCCTTTTAAACTGCATATACATCTTTGGGAGAGGCAGAAAGGCAGAGAGAGGCAAAAAGCAATATAGTATAAGAGGCAAGTACAGTAGCTGTAGGGTGCTCTCAACAAATCAACTCCATTGGTATGCCCCCAGAATCAACTCCACTGGCGGGCCCCTAGAA
Organism: Phyllomedusa bahiana; assembly: GCA_025379985.1. Taxonomy (NCBI): domain Eukaryota; kingdom Metazoa; phylum Chordata; class Amphibia; order Anura; family Hylidae; genus Phyllomedusa; species Phyllomedusa bahiana. The sequence continues at coordinate 42,029 of JAODAL010027279.1, forward strand.
TCATCTCCACTGGTGGGCCCCAAGAATCAACTCCACTGGTGGACCCCAAGAATTAATTCCACGGGTGGGTATCAAGAATCAACTCCACTGGTGATCCCCTAGAATCAACTATACTGGTTGGCCCCAAGAATCAACTTCACTGCAGGACCCCAAGAATCAACTCCATTGTTGGAGCACAAGCATCAACTCTACTGGTGAGCCCCAGAATCAACCCCACTGGTGGGCCCCAAGAATCAACTCCACTGGTGGGCCCCCAGAATCAACTTCACTGGTGGGCCCCAAGATACAACTTCACTGCAGGACCCCAATAATCAACTCCACTGGTGGAGCCCACCAGCCCCAAGAATCATCTCCACTGGTGGGGCCCAAGAATCAACTCCACTGGTGGAGCCCATCAGCCCCAAGAATCATCTCCACTGTTGGGTCCCCAGAGTCATCTCCACTGGTGAACCTCCAGAATCAACTCCACTGGTGGGCCCCAGGATCAACTCCACGAGTGGGCCCCCAGAATAGACTCCGCAGATGGGCCCTCCAATCCAATGGTACATCAATTTACAATATACCCTATGTAAAATCAGCATTATCGTTTAGAGTTTTTTGGCACGTACTGTAAGCGCAACAAAGAATTCACATGTGCCAGTCATACTAAGTATAGGAGGCAGAAAATCTGGCTTGGACAATCAGCATTGTTTCCTCCTCGCTTGTAAGCGCAGAATTTCTGACAAGGAAATGGTACTGTTTGGGCAGTGAAAGTGGAGTAATATCAGACTGCACATGGTGGGACAATTTCTCAATACTGTCTAACATGTTTCAGAGTGTTGATAAATCTGGCACATGTTTAGACTGTCTAGTGTAACTTTTTACCTTTTATAAGTTGACTTTTTTTTTAGGTAGTTTGTGGTGTCTTTCCTCTATAGATCTCCACTGGTTTTTTCTCTGATTAAAATAGCTACAAGTAAATGTTGGTGCTAATTTTTTGCCTTTTTCTATATAAAAATTCATATGAAAGAGGAATCATTAAATCACAGGATTTTTAGTGGGAAACCTGCACCAGAGAAAATAAAATAAAAACATATGTCCCTATATCCATTGGGCCTCATTTAGTAAAAGTGTCTAAAAGTAAGACAGTCCTTGCTGCCCACAGCAACCAACCAGATTTCAGCTCTTATTTTCCCAGAACACTATATGAAATGAAAGCTGAGCTCGTGGCAACACGGACAGTCTTACTTTCAGACACTTTTACTAAATGAGGCCCAATGGATATAGGGACATAAGTTTTTATGTCTGTTTCACCAATAGAAAATTTTGGTAAATAAGGCCCATTGGGGCACATTTATTCCTGCAATTGTGACAGAATTGTGGCACGATTTGTGGCAAAAAGACTTTATTTAGTATTTTAGACAGTTTCTAAACATTTTTGTGCGTTGTCCCACAAAAGCGGTGCAGCCTTGACAAAAGAGGTGTGGCTTTGCAGTAACGGGGAGTGGCTTCATTTGTGACACCATGCGCCAAATAAAAGCAGAAGTTTATAGATTATTGGGCGGGCACCACTCAATGAATTAGAACCTTGAAAGACAGAGGAAGATAGGAACAAATGTGTCACAATTGTACATGAAGTAAAAATAATAACCGACATAAAAGAGTTACAAGCATTTAAAAAAAAGAAAAGGTTTGGGACACAAAAGGAGGCAAACAGGATAATTTTCTACTGAGCCCAAACACCCAGAGCAACAATGTATAGTAAGTGCATCCAACATAGCAAACAAACAAGAATAAATAGTAGAAAAGTATAATAATTGGACTGCTCAAATAAATTAACAGGTCAAAATGTGACCCAAAAAAAAGAGATGTTGATGAGAATAAATCAAAATCCTTAAGCAAAACAAGGCTGTACAGCTGGGAGTAAGACCAAGAGCACCCCATAAGCATCGCCATGCGTAACCTGTCTTTTCCTATCTTCCTCGTTCTTAAAAATGCCAAAAATTAGTGGCATAAAGTAAGCCAGCTAGAAGAAGGCGTACAGTTAGACTAGATTAAACCTGCGGCAGATTTATCAACACTGTGATAGATGTGGCGCGTTATAAGGCTACGTCCACACGGCATTGGTTTTTTTGTCGGATTTTCAGGCGTTTTTTGGATTTAGAAACCGTCTGAGAACCGACAAGCAATCATCCCCATAGACTTCTATCCAAAATCTGCCGAGTAGCCTACACTGCATGGTTTTTCTACAGGATGGATTTTCAAACCGCTAGTGGTCAGAAACAGTAGGAACATGCACAATCTTCTGCCTGGTTTTTGGGCAGAAAGTATGCTGTTCAATGATAAGGGGGACGGCTGAACCACAAACCACGGACAGAACCGTCCCCCAAAAACGTTCAAAAGACAATAAAATACCAGTCGGATTCTTTAATCAGAATCCGACTTTTTTGTCACGGCCGTAAGGATGTACCCTAAATCTGTCTACACTAAGGGCCACATGTATAAAAACTGTCTAGGCCTAAAACTCACTTTGTTACCCATAGCAACCAATCAGAGCCCATAGCAACCAATTATAGCTCATAGCAACCAATCAGTGCTCCCCTCTCATTTTTCCAGAGCACTATATGAACTAAAAGGGTGCTGTGATTGATTGCTATGGACAACAAAGTGAGTTTTAGACCGAGACAGTTTTTATACATGTGTCCCTAAGTCTTAGATAGTATTGATAAATCTGCCTCAATATCTTGAAAAAAATGTTGCAAAAACTGTATCAAAAAATGCACAAGAACATGAATAAAAAAACAAATACAGTTGTGAGGCAATTTTCACCCAAAATACACCACCAAAAAGTATATTTAAAGGAATTTTTTTTCCACTTACTTCATATGTTTATTTGAAATCCATTAGAGTTATAAAAGTGGTTGCAGAACTATACATACCCTGTGAGCATAGGTGTAACCATAGCAGTAGCAGCCATAGCAGCTGCTTTAGGCCCACAGCTTGAGGGGGCGCACTCAAGTATAAGAATTTTGTACCATATTGTAGATAATGGGGGGTTTCTGTTCTCTGATATATAGCATTATATTTATAGCTTTAATTCTTGCTACCTATACTGCTGCTTGAGTTTCCAGTCATTAAGTGTTGGGGCCCTGTCTTATTTTGCTATGGGGCCCTATGAATGATAGTTATGTCACTGTCTGTGAGTATATATCTTTAAAGGGGTTGTCTCATTACATCAATTCATCTTACCTCAATCCTGTTTTCTTGGCTTCATTTTTAAATTCAGTGTTTACTGGCGTGTAGTGACAAGCTGCTGAGGACACCAGGTCTGTAGCTATAGCGACCAGCGTTAGCAGCCTATCAGGAGAGATCAAACAGGTCTGTAGCTATAGCAACCAGTGCTGGCAGCCTATCAGGAGAGATTGAACAGGTCTGTATCTATAGTGACCTGAGGAGCTGATGCAGCCCATACAAGAGGGGATATCTAGGAATAGGTAGGACCCTGTTAATGGACATATATTGCAAAGTGACTTGTTTTTGCAAGATCTTTAACATAAAAAGCAATCCATGTAGTGAGACAACCCTTTAACTACTTATAGGTGCCAGCAGGCTCAGACTGACCCACAGGGGAACAGGCGAATCCCCCAGTGGGGCCCTCAGACCTGGGGTTTGCTTTAAATGGCATATATATCCTTGGGAGAGGCAGAAAGGCAGAGAGAAAGGGGCAAAAGAGAGAGTATAAGAGGCTTATACAATAGCTGTAGGGTGGGCCCCAGAATCATCTTCACTGGTGTTCTTGTTCAGAATAAAATTTCACTGGTGGGCCCCCAAAATCAACTCTGCTGGTGGGCCCCGAGAATGAAATTTCAATGGTGGACTCTAGGCACCCCAGTCTGACACTGGGTGCCAGAATGATATTGCACCTGCTACCTATCTGCGAATGTCTCTGTATATATATGGAGCTACAGACATATATATCTGTTCCCATGCATGGGTCACTGTAGACTCAGGGGGCAACCGTAGTAACTTTCCTTTTATCCCTTAATCTCCCTCCCAAAATTATTCCTGGTAAGTAAATAATAATCAGAATAATGCGGAATGTTTTCTAAGCTTGGTAAAAACTCTCTTTGTATTAACATCTCCTTGTAACATGGCAGTAAAGGGCCATTAGGAAAATGAGATGGGAAGAAAATTATCCCATTTTATTTAACGAAAGAAGGCTTTAACCCCTCCCGTGCTGAAAGGCTTAGAAAACAATCTTAATAAAAGGCATTGTTGTAATGTCACCCGGCAGCCGGGTCCCTGGAGAAGTTCAGGCTTCGGCACTCAATGAAGATGTTTATTTCAGTAATCAGAAAGAAAAACAGATCTGATAATCTGTCAGGATTAATACCGGCTGAAATGTAACTAAAATCTGCTTGATTAAACCCTAAATGAAATTGCATGTCATTTCTTTACAATCCGCCTGAAGACTATCCATGCAGAATAGGACGCGGCCTCCTTAGGTGGAGGCACTCGTCTTTGTTACGCTGGTTAAGCAGGTCACTCTCTGTGTAACGGAGCCTCATTAGGCACGGTGGTCAGCACACAATATGACAACTGCCATATGTAGGCAGGCTGGTCTATTTAGACTGAAGCAAGCTTAGAGGGGCTCCCATAGCTACATCCAGTCTGCCAAAACTCGAGAAATCACAGGAACATTGTAAAAATATGAGACAATAAAAATGATGGTTTTAGTTTACAATTTGAAGGAGTAATTTAACCTTTCCTTAAAGGGGTCGTCTCACTTCAAGGATTGCCTTTTATGTTAAAGATCTTGCAAAAACAAGTCACTTTGCAATATATGTCCATTAACAGTGTCCTACCTATTCCTAGATATCCCCTCTTGTATGGGCTGCATCAGCTCCTCAGGTCGCTATAGCTACAGACCTGTTTGCTCTCTCCTGATAGGCTGCCAGCACTGGTTGCTATAGCTACAGACCTGGCTTCTACTGCAGCCTAGTGGAAGCCAGTTAACAACACCCCTGAAATCAAAGTGAAACCAAGAAAACAGGACTGAGGTGAGATGAATCAATGTAGTGAGACAACCCCTTTAAGGGAGTGTCACATGAGAGCAACACTGCGTAAAAGGAACTTGAAGTACATTGGCCCCAGGGTGTCAGTGGTGGTATTGAAGGCTCTTTAATGCAGAATTTGATAGGATGCCACATGAAATAAGTGACTACCAACCATGCTGTTTCCCAGTGCCACAGCCACCATCAGGCTCACACTTCCTGGTCATGCTATGGGTGGTTCTATAGCAGTGATAGCAGCATATCAACTCTGTTTATCCTAGCTGAGCCTGTTAAAGGGACATTGCTATCAGAAGAGTGTAAAGAGTAGGGTAAAAGGCTACAGAGCTCTCAAGAGTTAAAGACTGTCAGTAACTTAGATAAACAAGCTCCTCCCTCAGGAAGAAGGGACAGCGCCATGGTTGGACAGAGTTGATGAAGCAATGGGAACAGAAAGATATGGGAAGCTTGTGTAAGTAAGCATAAGATAAAAACTGCTTTATCTTTGAAACCAAGCAAAACCTGCAATGTGTTTGGTAGTAGCCTTTATTTACCTTTCCCTAAATGTTTAAAGCTATTCATTGTGGTGAGAAAACCCCTTTAAGTACACAACATTAAGGGCGGCATGTATGAAGGGGGCTGCGCCAGATATCTGGCTTCTTTTCAGCCCGATATCAGACGCAGCCCCGTTGGGTCTGATCTGCAATGTGTTTGGTGCCTGCGGCACTTTGTAATACGCCTGATTTGGGGGGATGGGGTGGGAGGCGTGCTGGAGGCGGGGTGCACTAGAACCGTAGTGAAGCTACATATTTATAGCTTCGCTATGGCATTTTTAGGCACATTACAGCGGGAACAGGTAGATCGCTTTCAAAGTGGTTTACCTGAGCCAGAAATGTCGCCTTAGTGTTAGAATGCGCCTGATTTATGACCCGCTGGTTTTGGTGGATGTATTATTATTATAGTTCATTTATATAGAGAATAGGGTGTCAACAGTTTTTTTTGTGCAAAATACACCATAACAATGACACATTCGTATCGGGACATGTCGCCCTTTGAGTTTTTGAATAGTAAAGAATAGTTTGGTGCTGCAAATTCCAGCCATGGTCTAATTCAGCTCAAATATTGGCAAATCAGTTTGGGTTTTCCTAAACTACATTTTGGTTGAATTCGCTGGAAAATCGCCATATCTGTAATACCCTTAGCTAATCAAACAGCAGCCTGCCTTGACCAAAGGATGTGTTGTTCATCTTAGACGTGAACAGGAGTCCCATTGGGCACTTGCATTATTTGATATCAGGCCCCACTCTGGACTATATACACACGTGGACAAAATTGTTGATACCCTTCCATTAAAGAAATACCCACAACAGTCACTGAAATAACTTGGAGCTGACCAAAGTAATAATACATTTAAATTTAAATTTGCTGAACATCAACTAATGAAAATCAGACATTGCTTCTAAATTATTCAATGTGGTAGAAAAAAAGTCCATGTGAAGCTTTTCTCCGATTTATGAAAAGATAGGATACAGCGGAGTGGAACAAGGATGTATCAAACCAACAGACATTTTGACTATCTGACATTTTACACTGGTTGTCATGTGCTTTACTTTTATATTGTATACCTAATCATGATATCATATCTAATTCATCTGTGTGACTTTTACTATATTGGAACACTTTATTTTTATTTGATTTACTGTGCTGCACTTTTTTCTGATTAATGGATTAATCCCGATTTACCTTCCCCTGTGTAGATGTATACCTCTCCTATTTTTAAGATCATATTTTTTAATATACTCGAGTATAAGCCAAGTTTTTCAGCACAAAAAATATGCTGAAAAAGCCCTCCTCTGCTTATACTCTAGTTACAGTCTGCGTCCAGGTGCTGCCATGGCCTGGGCAGTGGCAGGGAACTCTACAGCTGTAGGTGACTCCTCTGGGAGCGCATACAGCTGAAGACACTATTGTGGAGCAGAGGACTCCGGAGGGCCACAGCTTGCGTACTGTGTAATCACGATGCCTGCATGACCTGATGACATCATGCCGCCTGAGCCAGAAGATGGAGCACATCGGGAAAGGGTGAGTACTTGTATTTTTTTTTTAAACCTTGCATATACCTGCCTATGGGGGATATATACCTGCCTATACCTGCCTATGGGGGACATATACCTGCCTATATACCTGCCTATAGGGGGATATATACCTGCCTATATCTACCTATGGGGGACTTATACCTGCCTATAACTGCCTATTTCTGCCTATGGGGGGACATATACCTGCCTATACCTGCCTATGGGGGACATTAAACTGTCTATACCTGCCTATAACTAAATATGGGGAACATATACCTGCCTATGGGGGACATTAAACTGTCTTTACCTGTCTATGAGAGACATTAAACTGCCTATACCTGCCTACGTAATTTTATTGGTATCCATATTTATTTTTGAAATTTACCAGTAGCTGCTGCATTTACCACCCTAGGCTTATACTAGAGTCAATAAGTTTTCCCAGTTTTTTGTAGCAAAATTAGGTGCCTCGGCTTATATTCGGGTCGGCTTATACTTGAGTATATATGTTATGTTTGTCTAGTATGTTTTTTAAAGATAAATTAATAAAAAATATCTAATATTTTGTAGTTTTGATATCCTGTGTGTATGAATTTATTATCAACTAAATATTAAGTTTAGGTTATCATCATTTATGTCCAGACCAGTTTTATTTGCTTTTTAATGTTTTGGTTGAATCACAATTCAATTTCAGCCACTTTAAGTTCATGATTACTTTTGTCAGTTTCAAGTTATTGCACAGGGTGAGCAGACTTTGAGGAAAGGCATGGTGATGTCAGCCTGCTGGGCCACATGATATGCACTTCAAGCAAATTATACACGCCCCCTTTGGCGCACACTGAAAGCTGAAGCTCGATAAACCAGGCAGGACATGACTTCGTGGCAAAACCCCTTTCTGGAAGCAACAAAATGGTCACTTGTGATTAGGCAGTCATCAGTGACAACATCCCTATTATCTGTCTGCTGGAATAGATGTTTTGGCACTCAGGGACAGCGAAGTGACATCACAGGAGAATCAGAAGGAAAGGTTACCAATATCCCAACCACCACAGCAGCTTACTAGTCACTGACACCACAGTGGGGAAGGGTTCATTGGGTGAGAATGGAAGGCGACCTCTTCAACAGATGTCTCCATCCTTGGGAAAAAATGGAGGAGGAGGATGAAGAAGAGTGGGGGCCAAGATGAATGTGAACTATTCAAAGGGCTTGGCATCTATTACACATTCCAGCCATTATCCAAGCACAAGGGGAGACACACACTTACTCAGAGGAATCTGGACCCTCTGTATTAGGCACTTTAAGACACATAAGTACTTTCATGTTGCTGTGATGGGCTCACTCACATAGGTCATAGCAAAACCTCTGATGGGTGGTCACCCTCCTAGATCGTGCTACTAGGTTAATATGCCGCAACTCGTCCCAGTGGTAGAGAGGGAAGAAAGAATGACCTTGCTGAGAAGCATAGTACATGGTATCAGGGATGCATCTGTTGTCTGTGGCTCTGTGGACTATGCCAGGCAAGTAGGAGGCAGCAGCACTAACGCCACCCCCACCACCAGGAAACGTCTAAGGGACATATTGGAGCCACCAGGCCTTTTACCGGGTAGGACTTAGAGGCCGTGCTTGATTATGATGCTCAATGTATATGTTAGCTTTGGGGCCTGTGCAACCTATGGCATCACAAATGATAACTCCATGGACTACTAGGTGTTTAAGATGGACTGGTGGCCAGAGCTTGCATAACATGCACTAGAGGTGCTTGTCTGTCCATTGCTACTGTGCTGTCTGAAAGAGTGCTCAGTGCACATAGTGAATCGACTTTGACTGTTCAGAGACTATGTGGATTCTCTGACCTTTATCAACCCTTTAATGATGTTGTTATTTTCATATTTTTGTTTCTTTAACTTCCCACATTCCAAGAGCCATAACTTTTTTGTTTTTACCATCTACATAGCCATATGAGGGCTTGTTTTTTTGGAACAAGATGTACTTTTTAATGGTGTCATTGACCGTATAATATAATGTACTATAAAATACCCCAAAATTTTTGTAGAATGGAACCTGAAAAAATGCAGTTGAACCCTATTTTGTGGGGCTTAGTTTTTATGGAGTTGACTGTTTGGTATAAATGACATACTATCATTATTCTATGGGCTACGTTTGCTCTATTTCCCGGCCTACGCAGGGCTACGTCTGCTCTATTACCCTTTATGGGGCTGCCAAGACTGCTTTGCGGTACCCTCCTGGGTACCTTTTTTCACGGTACCCCCACGTATACCTGCAACGTATACACTAATGTAGTGTGAACCGACTCTTACAGCATCACGAATCAGAGAACACACATAGTAATGTTAGACAGAAGAAAGCCACCAACTTGTTTTTCTCTACTCAGAGGCACAATTTACTTACACCTGAGTGGGAGCCCACAACCTCTATGCCTCATAACAGATGTTATGGCTGCTATGGCTAAAGTTACACCTATAGGCCCTCACCAAGGCGTAACTAGAATTCATAGGGTCCCATAACAGTATGAGATAGGCCTCCATTATGTAATGACAGGAAACTGCAAGAGCAGCATAAGTAACAATAATTAATCGTATTCATAACATCGACATACTGCATATCAGGGAACCCACATCGTAGTGCTAAATAGCGAAATGCCAACCAACGTATTATTCCCTTAAAAAAGGTACAAGGTTCTTGCACCTAAGTGGGCCCCTTCAACCTCTGGGCCGCATAGTAGTTGCTATGCTTGCTATGTCTAAAGTTACACCCATGGACTAATCTCCTCTTGTGTGTCCAAGGAACATCAGTCCAACACTGACTGTAGGATCCTAGGGGGTGGGGCATGACACAGCACCAGGGTCCCACACCACCCTCTTGGGGCCTATAACACAATGTATGAGTTTTCTCTGGAGTGCTGCTTTAATGTAATACACATAGTCTTGTTGTGTATAACATTGTCTGATGGCTGATTACATTGTACTGAAGAGATACTGCAGTAGGGGTCCATTCAGTCAAGTGACTTGTAGAGTGAAAAAAAAACTAATTTGTGTCTGTAATGAAAAGCTTTAATTCCTGACTAAATTCAATTACATATAGTAAACAGAGCACTGGGCTTTGTGAAATGGATTAATGCAATTATTAAAAGGGAATTAACCTTAAAGAGGAATACCTCGTCTAATTGTTCAGTAAATAAAACTCCACTGACACATAATATCCTTCTGTAATCTAACTTTATTGTCTGATTGTATATTTCTATTCTGAGTTTCTGATTATGGGGGCAGCCATCTTGCCTCGGCTTCTGCTCTTAGCTGTGAACAGCAGTCACATGGACAAGAGATACCTTAGCCAAAAACCAACTAACTGCAGAGTTGGGGGTCTGGAATATAGTTTTAAGCATCATGTTTTATCATGTTGATGTCATATTACTCATCTGGATGTCTTTCATGCACTAGGCACTTTAGGAGTGTTCAGTGCCTTTTAGTAGAAATGCATTCTTTACATGAATTTTTTTATTTGGTGAATTGCTATTTTTTATGTAGAAATTTTTATATTTATTTTGGTATTCTTTCTTGGGCAAAACTTATTCCGTCTATGAATTTGGGCAAAATATGAAAAAAAAATTCTCTCTTTTATTTTTATGGCGTTCAATGTTCGGTGTAAATGATGTGTTCTCAGTATTCTGCAAGTTGATACGATTCCGTCAATACCAAATATGTGGAGTTTTCATTATGTTGCAGTTCCGAAAAAAATCCAAACATCTTCTATTCTTTAAATTTGCGCCGCAACGCCATATTCTGTAACCAATAGTTTTTTTTTGTACTTCCACCTATGGACTGGAGTGAGGGGGCATTTTTTGTGGGCTGAAGTGCACTCTTTATAGGTACCATTTTTTGATCACTTTTATTAAAATTTTTAGGGGACGTAAAATACCGAAAAAACCCGCAATTTTGGTAATTGGAATTTTTTTTTCTTCTACAGTGTTCAGCCCATGGGATAAATGATGCTATATTTTAATAGATCGAACTTTTAGGGATGCGGGGGAGGGGATTTGAACTTTTAATTTTTTAAAATATTTAAAAAACCTCTTTTTTTCTATATTGAATCCCTCTAGGGTACTTGACACTAGAGGGGCTCGATCGACAATACACCTTTTTGCTTGTAAAAAAATGAAAATTAGGAGAAAAAGATGACAATTTTAGCACTTCTTGCCTGGGGCAGGAAATATTAGGGGATGTTCAAACGGCGTGTTGGATACGTTTTGGAACCGAAAAACGCATTAAACAATGCTGCATAAATCGCATCCAAAACGCACCAACATCAGTGGTGTTTCGGTTTTGGCTGCAGAAACATGCACCCTATATTTTAAATAGGGCTGCTGGTCAAGGGATAAAGAATTGACTAAATTTTTGAACGGATCCGAAAGAAAGATCGAAAACGCAGTAAAACAAACATCACGATCACTTTTCGAACGCCCATGCATGTTTTACATTGAAAGAAATGAAAACCACAGCACATTGTTAGAACTGTTTGGGGCCTTTAGGGTCCCAAAAAGCAGATCCAAAAATGCATCTAAAAAAAAAAATAGCAAACACGGGGTTTAAAATTCCCCAAATTGCAAATGGGGAACAATACAAGCCATCATGGTAAATGATCGGCACCTTGCAATTTGGCGGGGGTGCCCTTTTTTAAGTGAGAAAAAGGGGCTCAACACTGCGCCCCTTTTAAGGGTTAACAACAAGATCAGAGTCGGCTCTTAAGGCCGTTTCACACGGCTTATTCACGGCGGGTTGGGGCGCCGTATTGAGGCACAAATCCCCCGTTGGGAAAAGGGGGGGGACGGGGGCGCCGACGCGGGGGGGGCGCCCGCTCCGCCCCCTAAAATTCATTGTTTTCGGGGCTCCCGCCGTAAATAATGTGCATGTCACTTCTCCCCCCCCCGGATTGCCGAGCGGGAGGACGCGGGAATCCAACCCGTTTTTCCCTTTGGGGCAGTGGATTACCGTAATGACCCCGAGGATTGGCGCCGTATTGAAGCGCAAATCCGGCGAATACGGCGCCCAAACCGCGGAAAAAAACCGGGGAACGGCCCTATCTCTGCTGTTAGCAGTGGGTGACAGCTACATACGCAGCCAGAACCTGCTGCGTATGTAGCTATACTCCATACTCCCTTAACACTGCCATGACATACTAATACGACATGGTGGGTTATACCTGATGACAGGTGAACTCTGCTTTGGGGCCATTTTTATTTCTGATGGATCCTTGCAGTGTTTTTGATTTTGGTTTTATTATCTTTTATGATATTTTACTGATTGAAGTTTTAAACTGTTAGTAAACCCAAAATATTGGTCTTGCACCAATTGGTCTAATGTGTCTTTAGTACTTGGTTTTGTCAACACGTTTTGCAGCCATTTTCTCCTCCTTACAGTCCACATTAGTTTTATTAAACACTTATTGACTTGTATTGTAGACTGCAGTGGGCATGCTCTGTGTTGGGAAAAAGGGGGGGGGGAGGGGAAATGAGTTGCTCTCACACCTATCCCACCCCTCGTGGGGATCCTTGGGTTTTATACTTCCATTTTATAACAAGGGGTTACCCTTTTTATTTTAATTTTCTGCCCAGGATATAATGAGGGAGTTGAAAAAATGCAGTACAGACCAGGAAGTGCAAAATACTCCAAGGGCCCCCATGTTGTAATGGTTTTTGTCTAAAAAATCACTTTTTTTCCCCCTGGTTTCTATGGCAAAAAATAATTTTAGACCAAAACCGTTATACATGTGGCCCCAATCCTATCAGTATATTATTAGCCCGGGGGTTTTTCAAAGGCATATAGGGAACCCCTTTTAGCTGAATTTGGCTTGAGGGATACCAGCAAAAACACAAGTTTTTGCGCTAGGCACTGAAGCTTTGGGGGTTGCGTAAAAATAACAGGGGAAGAAATGTTAATAAAAAAAAACTGCGGTATTTAAATCCTCATTTTAAAGCAACAGTAACGATCCATTACACCTACTGGGGGATTTGTCTCTATCTCCTGCACTGAGGTCCGGTACTCAGTCAATTAACTGTTTCAGACTGAGCTTCAGGGCTCACAATA
>JAODAL010027280.1:0-55230 GCA_025379985.1 Phyllomedusa bahiana
TTTTTTGGGCCCTTTTTAATAAAAAAAATTAATTTACTTTAATTAATATTCTCAAATTTTATATTTTCTAACATGGAGCGAAATCCCAGGTGGTAAGCGAGCAAAGAGGTGGTAGCACATGGAGGTAGAGGTACGAGAAAAGGGTGCTCCTTCCAGTGCTGGAAAAACACGCATGCAGCGGATCGTCAGTTGCAGGACCGTCAGGCCTGTCATCGCTGGTCAGGGCCCTGTTAATCTAGTAACAAAACATCGTCGCAAATCTGTCCTTCAGTGGTTAATGCAACCTGCATCCAGCAGTCTTACCTCCTCGTCCTCCCAGTCACGGCCACAAATGTCGTCATCAGCATCATCAGCATCCGTCCAACATGAAGCAGCCCAACCACTGTAGATAATCCATTGTCTGAAGACCTCTTTGATGACAAAATGCGGTTGGGGTCAAAAGGGCATGTTAAAAGAATCAAGAGGATGATTTAGTCTGCTCTCTGACGCCCAGTTACTGATGCCATCAGAGGGAAAGGAAGCCGGTCAATGGGCAAAAATCCCGGGCGGTCGGCAACGCCTTGCAGGCCCTCTTGCTTGTAGCCCGCACTTCTTGGTTTGCAGAAAGTCAGGACGACCAAGTCACCTTGTGATGATGATGATGATGACGACATTGCCGATCCATCGTGGCTTTTCCGCAGAATTTGCTTGCGAGCGCTTCATCAGTGGACGAGGAGGAAGACGATGGGGTAGTGTCAATACGGGTCCCGCCACAAAAGGGAGAGGGCGTCGCAGAAGTCCCTGAAATGATTCCGCCAGCCAGGGCCCAGCGCAAACCCCGCTCCTCGCTTATCGCCGTCAAAAAGGTCCAGGACCTCTCAAGCCGGGGCCCTTTTCTTTGAGCAACGCCTCTGATTCACCCAGCGATGTCATACCGCCTTTGCTTAAACGCAAAAAGTAGAGGCAAGAACCTTAAGTGGTTAACCACCACCAACATGTCTAGTCACATGCAGCGAATGCATGAGTTGAAATGGAGGGAACACTTGGCCAAAAAGGCCAGACCGCCCGCCGGGCCTCCAACCACTGTCACACCCTGTCTCCCCCTCCTCCCCCTCCGCCACCCCCAGAAGCGTTTCCTCAGCTGCCCATGCTCTCAGAGTCATGATCAGGGATCAGCCTCCGCTTCAGCCTCCACCGTCGCCCAAGTCCCACCACACACCAGAGACCCATCCTCCCCCCTTCTCCTCCGCCATTTTAAAGACCTGCACGCCGTACAGCGGCCAGTCTAGCAGCCACCCTTCTGTCTTCCAGGTTTGGGAGCAGAAGAAACACTTTAACCCAAACCATCCCAAAGCCTAAAAGCCTGAATGTCGGCATTGCCAGGCTTTTGGCCTTGGAAATGTTGCCTTTCCGTTGGGGGGAACAGTGGTTCCGCCAAATCATGGCCCTTGCCTGCCCCCAATACCAGATGCCGAGCAGGGATTTCTTTGCCAGAAAAGCCGTCCCTGCCCCGGCCAGCCACGTGTCATCTAAAAAATTTTAAGCGCATTGTCTGCATCTGTGGCCGGAAAGTCCATCTGACCACCGACCCCATGACTAGTAAGCACGGCAAGGCCGCTATATCTCTGTGACAGCTCACTGGGTGAGCTGGTGGATGTTTTCCCGGGTGACGGTGGCTCTCAGGCTCGCCACGCTCTTCAAACCGCAGGATGGTGCAGGCTCTTTCCCCAAGGTCCTTTGGTGGCATCACGTGCCCAGAGTAAACCAAGCCGTTTGAAATTAATCTGTCTTGGAGACCTTTCCCCCCACAGGTCAGGAGCTGTGGGACGGCTCTCCACAACGAGACCGAACGCTGGCTGGGTGACAAGAACCTTGTGCCAGGCAAGGTGGTATGCGACTGGCCGCCCTTAAGATCGGTAGGCTGGAGCACATCCCTTGCCTGGCACATGTCATGAACTTGGGCTCCAGAAATTTCTAAAGAGCTACCCGGGTCTGACTGCCTGCGAAAAAGAGGGTCGAGGTCTGAGTTCGCACTTCCCCGTTCGCAAACCCCGCTTCGTCCCTGCCCGGCTCGTTGCAGCGTCAGCTCGGCCACCCGTCAACCGTCTCATTGTTGACGTGGAACACGCTGGAATTCCACCCTCCACATGCTCCAGCGATTGTGGCAGAGCGCAATTGCCATTACGCAGTACTAAGTGACACAATGGGTGACATAGCAGCGGTGCGGACTCGGGTGGAGCCACCGCGATCGTGGAGAGCAGGTTGAAGAAGCTCTGCACCATCCTTAGCCAGTTTTTTTGAAGAAGCCACCACAATGGACAGTGCGGACGATGCCCGTCACAGCACGCGCATTGTGGTGAACTTAGTTCTTGGAAACGATTCGTTGGACACTCTGTTACAATAAAGGTCCCGCCAGTGACAGAGGCGAGGACGGACACTGATGCGAGCACAGAGCCTTTCTCTCTGGCGAATACACAAGGCCGACAGTTCATCAATATTATCGGTCTTCATTAGGCAGTGGTTCGGGGGTCCAGGCTAGAGCAAGGCGGCGAGATCAGTTTCAGGGTGCATTCATCCTCAGGCTAAGTCAGGGCTGTGTTGGAAGCTGTGCCGGGAGAAGCGGAGGAGGAGGAGGTATTCTAGACAACCGACCATTACCGACGTCCCTGCCATGGAAAAGAAGGATTGGCGCGAATTGAGGCGGAGGGGAAGATTGAGGAGATCAGTTTGCTAAGTGCCCCCATCGACCTGAGGCTTGGGAAATCAAGGCTCCATCTCTCACATGCAGTGTTGGATGCTCATTTCCTCCCAACGATGATCCTCGCATTAAGGGCCATCAAAAAGAAACAACAGTTAGTGGGGGCCACCCTCATGGATCCGTTACAAAACAAAATCTCAGCCACTTTCCTTCCACCCACCCCAAATCGAAGAGTAAAATGCGGAAATGGAGGACCTTGCTGATTGACTCAAGCTTGAGACATCTGTTGCGTCTGCTGCTGTTCTTCAAATGCTCACGGTGGAACAACGCCAGCGGACGTGACAGCAGTAGAGTGCCCAAGTAGCTCGTAGCGGAAGCAGGGGACAAAGCCAGCATGCAGGCAAGGTGGCAGAAGCCTAATGGGGTGACCTCTGTGCAATCTTTATTTACCACTCACCAACGCATGCATTGCAGGGCACACATACAAACACCCAGAGACCAGCTTTAAGATCATGGTGCACGTATATATCTGCGTCTCAAACACCGATGGTTTTTGTATGTGTTCCAGGAACCCAATAGACTTCTGGGTTTCCCACAAATGGACGGATGGCACGAGACTGGCTCGCCAACGACATAGAGGTGATTTCTGCCAGCACAGCCAGCGTATTCTGAGGGACCTTCCCGCACAGCCGGAGGAGTCATTACAGACAACGCATCGGGCTTTTCCACAGATAATGTGGATTCGTTTGGACTTTCATCAAAGATTGAATTCAGGCATGGATCTCTGATGATGTTGTGGCCCCAATTGCCGAGGTCACCGATTAGTTGCTGGTAGAGATGGGCGAATTTCTCAAAAATTCGGTTCGGTCACTTCGCCGAATTTTCCGACAAAATTCGTTTCGGTCCGAATTACTTTGCCTGAATCGACGTTAAAAAAGCAGCTATTTCCAGGCTGCCACAGAGCCTGCAGGGTGTGTTAGAATGTTGTGCCATGCTTAAAATTATGCAGCGGGAGCTTGGTTTGTTTTCAATATAAGTTGTGTTTTAGTATGACAAGCAGATGACTGCCCGCCGCTCTTTAAAGTCGCTTCACTTATAAAATTCCCTGGGCACTTAAAAGGGCAAAAATGACCAAAAAACTCAAGCGGGGAATGTAGCCTGATTAAAGTCATGCCAGCAGAAAAGCTGGAAAAAACAGCTGACGAGCTCAGGTGGCAACATTAGTGAAAGAGTGTGGAGGTGACGGCGGCAGCCCCCCCAACAGCAGCATGAGGTCTGTCAGTGGCACAATACATTCTGGATGGCGCAAAACAGGAGGAAGCCACAGAATTGGCGCAATCACACAGTGTGGAGGTCACGATCAGCAGCAAGCATGAGTTCGGCTAGTGCACAATGACATTTTGGAGGCGGCAAAAACAGTATTAGGCCTCCAGGAGTGGCACAATGATACAGTGTGGAGGGTCTCCGAAAGCTGCAAGCATGAGATCAGGCGTGGCACATTGACATTTGGAGGCGGCAACAACAGTATTAGGCCACAGTAGTGGCACAATGATACAGGTGTGGAGGTACGGACAGGCTGCAGCATGAGATCAGGCAGGTGGACATACAAGACAATCTGGAGGCGCGCAAAACAGTATTAGGCACAAGGTGGCACAATCACACAGTGTTGGAGGTCACGGCGGAAGCAGTAAGAGCTCAGGAAGAGGCACAATGACATTATGGAGGCGGGGGGGGCTAAACAGTATTAGGCCACAAGAGTGGGCACAATTCACCCACAGTGTGGAGGTCACGGCGGCAGGCAGTATGAGATCAGGGCAGTGGCAAATAAAATGACATTCTGGAGGACGGCAAACCAGTATTAGGCCCAGGTGGCACAATGATACAGTGTCGGGTCACGACAGCAGCAGCAGGAGATCAGGCAGTGGCACAATGACATTTGGAGGCGGCAATACAGTATATAGGACACAGCAGTTGGCACATTCACCTGTGTGGAGGTCACGACAGCAAGCAGCATTGAGATCAGGCTTGTGGCACAATGACATTCTGGAGGTGGCAAACAGGAGGAAGGCACAGAGTGGACAATGACTGTGAGCGGTGGTCACGGCGGCAGCCAGCATGAGGTCACGGCAGTGGTAACAATGACACAGTGTGGAGGACTTGGCGAGCAGCCACCCAGCAACGCAGCATGAGGGTCAGACAAGTGGCACAATAAAACTGTGTGGATGTCACGGCAACAGCAACTGCAGCAGCAGCATTGAGGTCTTAGAGTTGGCACAATGACAGAGTGTGGAGGTGGGTGGCAATACCAGTCCTGTAAAGATGGTGGTAGGCAGATGGAGAAAACTGTCAGCAGGATGTGTGGCATTCAGGAAGAGGTGGCGGCATCTCAGAATAGTGGCTGATGGCAGGTAGTTTGAAACCAGACTGACGCCTAGGCATTGGTATGTGTGTGTGGAAATCTGGGCCCGATTCACGCCTGATTAATCTTGACCATAAGGTCAGTCGTTCCACATTTCCCGTGGACAAGCGGGGTTCTCCTTGGTGGTAACGACGGCCCCCGCCGCACTGAACACCCGCTTCTGATGCCACACTACTGGCGGGCAGGACAGCTTCTCCACTGCAACTCGGCAATAGTTGCGGCCCACACATCCAGTTTGGCTTGCCCAGTAGTCCAGCAGATCTTTACTGAGGTGGGCAGGTGCTGTCAAAGTAGGCAATCAACCCTGTTGGTTCAGGGGGACTGATCCAGGTCTGCTGCTGCTCCTGGGACTACTCTTCACTAGGGGGGTGTAAGGGAAGCTGCTCATCTGGTGATCTCCAGACTTAGGTTACTACTGATGGAGCTGGTACTGCTCTACCCCCCACTTCCCCCCAGCAGCCGCGGCAGTAGTACTTTGAGCGCTGAGGAACCCCCCGGTCAGACCTGTCAGAGGGAGGGACGGATGACCGCTCTAGGCAGCAGCCAAACTGGATTACGGAGGAATTTCCCTATTAGTATTTGAGTTTGTCTTCCCTTCAATAGCTGGGAAAAAGGCTTCCCATTATGGGGACCGGTTAGCGAGGGTCAATAGGGTGGAGAGCCAGAGTCATCCCACTGCGGTTGCTGACTATTCGGCTGTCACTAGCCAGGCAATAAGCATGCTGCGGGCCATCTGCACAAGTGACTACGCGGGGCTCCCTGCCCTCACATTTCCACTGTATACTGGCCACCGGTGCTTGGGGGTTCATCTGCTCGTCTTCCTCATCTACCATCCACCTCACCCTCCAGCTGCTCCTGTCCTCCTCTCTTGTAACCTGCGGTTAGAAATATCCATCATTTAACCTGACATGCTTCTGTCCAAAGTCCTCCTCCTCTCCATTTCAGTCCCCACCTGGACTCATGTCGGCACGAGATGTAGTCGCCACGTTTCAGTCCCCTGCCCAGACAGATTTTTCAGCATCTGTTCCAGGACATGAAGCAGTGGAATTGAAGTTAATTTCTCCCGTAGTCCTGGCGACTGACAGAATAACATCGCCTCCTCGAATCGGCCTCAACAAACGGCAGGTGTCACGCATGAGCTGCCACTGGCTGACATCAAAGTGACCCCCCCCCCCCCCACAGGGGAGTACTCCTGTCCGCCTGGTATCATCAAAAAATCGTTTTTTTTTTTATCAATAATTTTTTAGTAAAAAAATTTTAAAAATGGCTTTCTTGTTCATTTACAGCGGTCCAACATGTGCAGGCTGGAATTCCAACGGGTGGAAACTTCGCAATCAGAGTGTCGTTGGGGGGGCCGTTCTGCCGCTGCAACTTCGAGGAGGGTGTTCCTGGGCTTTGTTCGATCTAGATAATAGTGCTAATGCCGTTTCCTGGCCATTTTCAGAATTTCTGAGCTGGTGGAAGACTTCAGGAACTGTTCACACCCATTTGAACACTGTGCGCCATGCAGGTGCACATGGGGACATCCCTCTCGGGCAGGAAGGTCCCCAGGTGCAGCACGGACACCATGTTCCTCCACATTATCCCGTCACAAAAAACGAGTTCCGATTGCAGTTGGCGCTGGAGAAAGCCCAACACATCGATTTCTTGCTGCATGACGCTCGGATCAGTTCTCCCCTGTGTGACTTCGTTTCGCCGAGGCAAGCCAGGTGTAGAAAACGGCGTGACACCGCTGTGCCCTACACTTGTGGTATGATGGAGCAGTACTTGTGGGAGGCTGTGATGGTTGGTGGTTAGGTAGTGGAGGAGGAGGAGGAGGAGGACATTGGCGGCAGGTGCGAAGCAGTTTGACAACGTGGAGAGTGAAAAGCGGCGTCTCCTGTCCAAGTTGTTGGTGGTGCCTGGGCTGGATGCACATTCCACCCCATGGGCCGTAAAGGACTGTACTGGCCTGACGTAGTTACAGCTCCAGACGTCCGCGCTTGCAGTGCACATTGGAACAAACCGGGATGAGCTCAAAGGAATGACCCACCTTCGTTTACAGATTTTGAAGTGCTGGTACTGCCTTTTTGGGAATAAGAATTACGGTTGGAAACTCTCCTTCTCGGCTCGGCACAAGCCATTAGTTCTCTGAACGGTTGCAGGAGTCCACCATTTGGAAAGGGAGGGACTGCGAGTACCAACAACTTTGGACAGGAGCCGGTCAGCTGCTGCACCTTAGGATGGTTGGACGCACAATATACTGTTGTCTCTTTGCAATCGCCTCGCTGATACGACTGCTGGCGCCATGAGTAGGAGGAGCAGGGAGCATCTGGACCGGGAGGGAGATGATGTCAAGAGAAACTGCTCCCTTCTGCAGAGGTGTTGAGCCTTGGCTGGCTGCAAGGCATGCATGCCACAGGGCGCTGCTGCTGCTGCTGTTTGCTGCGGCGGCCAGGATGGACCACACACATCTGAGCCACCGTTTCTCCAGGCCACCGGATGGTGCACGCTGCTGAGTTGACGCAGGGCCGATGGGACTACGTTAGCTCCGCTGCCACGCTTCACTTTCTGCCCACAGATGCCTACATATACCCATCATCGGCTCCTCCGGAGTGTCTTTAGCAAAGAACTGCCCTGACACAGACGAGTATCGGGGATTTTTACCCGCCATACGCTCCGCACTGAGTGACTACTTGCCTCGCCGTGCTCACTGAGCCTCCTGTGCTGCTACTTTCTTGGACCTGCGAAGCGGGTTTTTTTACCACCGAGGGGCCGCTTGGCCCCGACCTCACACTGCTGCCTATCCTGCTGACCACGGCACACAGACTCACTTGCTGCTGCGCTGCAGCATGAAGGCAAGATGACGCCCTCTTCTCCTGACGATGATGGAGCCCTTCCCCTCACCGGCTCCAAGTGCGGGTCGGCTGCATCATCATCTATTTGTGTTTCTTCGTCATGCTGTCCTCATCACCGGTTTGTATGCGAGGCTGGACCTCTCAAACATGACCTCCCTTGCCCACTCTCAAATCTATACTTTGCAGCTACTGCAAGAAGCAGGCGAATATTGGCCCAATTCTTCGCTGCCAAGTAGCTTGATGACTGCCCTCCTCAAATAGTTCATCCTCGCTATATAGTGGCGCTGAGCCCAGACCACATAGTAGATCTCTGGCTGAGGAACCGGATGGACAGAGGCGGGCTGAGGACTGGTGAGGGCCGCTGACCCCGCTCCCGGGCCTGCCAACTAATGGTGTTGTCTGAGGTTCCCACGACTCTTGGTTGGGGAGGTTAGATGTCATAAGGGAGGAAGAGGATTTACCAAGTCAACCAATCAAGAACCCTTGGGTTGCTGAAACAAAACACACGGCCGCTAGATGACTGCGGCAGTTGTGGCTCACCGAAAGTGACCCCTGCTTGCGGACATCCACCATTGCTGTGCTGCGACCTGGGCTGTACTGGAATGTTTGGACACTGCCAATCGCAGTTGCAGAGCTGCCACCTCGCTGTCTGACATACTGTTTGTTCTATAGTGTAACAGACACTGTTTGATGATGATATCTGTATATGATAAATATACACCCTGTTTTTGACTCCAAAAATGAAACAGTACAAGCTTGGGTAACCCTTGGATATTAAATTGCGCTTCCACAAATGGCATGGAAAAATTTACTTGTTTGTGTCGTTTTTAAAAACACTGTGTGTTTCACTAATTGTAACAAGCACAAACAGGCTTAAATTTAACCTTTTTCGGACATGAATTAGGCTACAGGAAAAAATGTAATATATCTTTGGATGGTTGAAAAAGACGGTTTTTTTTTGATCAGCACACAGCAAAACACAACGCTTTAGATTTACCCCTGGATGTAAATTGGCCAAAGAGTTGAGCCCCACAACTAGTATCGCTTTGTAGCGTGTTCAATGCGTGTTTTCTACGAACACAACAAGGATACAGTTTAATTAAACTTTGCTTGTGAATTAGGCTACAGGAAAATTTTAGATATTTTTGGCGTTGAAAAAGACGGTTTCTTGGGGTCAGCCCACCAGCAAAACAACGCTTAATTAACCCCTGGATGTAAATTGCGCAATAGAATTGAGCAGCCAAAAATGAAGTGGTATTTGTATTGTAAAAACGCTGTTTCTTTAAAGGGATACAACAGGAATGGCTTAGACCCCACTTGGATATTGAATGTATATGCAGTGCAGTGGACCCCACACTGGATTTCAGATCCAATACCCAAAAAATTAGAAATAGAACATTAAGAGAACAGTCTCTGAGAAAAGCTGAGACCCCCACAAAAATCGCTGTATAAAAATCAATTCTTCAGTAAGAGCTATCAGCCGCGGCAGCACATTCCCTGTTGAGCACAGTGAGAGGAAGGAGAGCTCCCGGCGTCGCGCCCGGACTTTTTATAGTGCGGTGGTCACAGATCCGCCGGTCTCTGATTGGCTTCACCTCTGCACATGTCATGCAGGCTATGCCCTTATTCTTCCCAGAGTGCTTTGCCCCATGTAGCGCCATGTGCTCGCAGCCATTTTATCAATCAAAAGAAAACTTCGTTCACCCAAAAGTACCCCAAAGTTCGACTTCGTTCCGAACCGAAGTTTTCCTGAAATTCTAAAGGGAATTCCACTTCGTTAAAAATCGATTCGCCCATCTCTATTTGGCTGGTCTACTTCACTTTCCTCTCCAAACAGAAATGGTCCTCTTGAAAAAACTTATTTTTTAAAATGATCTTTTCTTACTGCAATTTTTATTCTCAGTTCCCAACAGTTAATTTTGCTGGTTTTGCTTTGAGGAGACTGTAAAAGACACCAAGGTTTCATGACAAAACCATATTCCATTTACTCACTTCATCTTTAGAAGTTTTCGCATTGTCAATGGTTTTGAGGTCATGTTACTGTGAGTTTACAGCTTAATTTTATGGCCCTTTTGAACAGAAATGTGGTTTTGGTGCATTTCTCCTCACAATTTCTAACAGTGGCTGGAAGTCATTTTTTAATTTTGGGGTCTGCTGCTTTGATGCGCAAAATACGGTTCTTTTCTAAAAAATGTTGTTTCTAAAGACATTTGTTCTTACAATTGTCAAAAGTGGCTAAAGGGTATGTTTTTAATTTTTGGGGGCATTTTGCTGTGACTGCAGTATACTACAGGTCATTATAAAAAGTTTTGTTTCTACGGGACTTTGTTCTTCACAATTGTCAAAAGTGGCTAAAGGGTCATGCTTTGAATTGTTGGGGGCATTTTGCTGTGACATGAGTTATCTGGTCCTATTATAAAAAATGTTGTTTCTAACAGACATTTGTTCTTCACTATTTTTAAAAGTGGCTCATTGGTCATGTTTTGAATTTTTGGGGGTATTTTGCTGTGAAATGCAGCTAGACTACAGGTCCTATTGTAAAAAATGTGGTTTTTAACAGACATTTGTTCTTCCAATTGTCAAGAGTGGCTCAAGGGTGATGATGCTGTCAGAAATAGGAAATAGGTAGGACTGTTAATGGACACATATTGCAAAATGATTGTTTTTGCAAGATCTTTAACATAACTAGCAACCCCTGTATTGAGTCAACCCTTTTTAATAAAATTAAAAAAGAGAAAAAAAGACATGGTGGGATTCCATCCTATTTTAAAAATGTGTTTCTAGAATTAAACTACTAAAAATCTTGCATGTACAAAAATAGCTGGTAAAAAAATTCCTCTGAATTGTAAAAGGGAGGTAAGGATGACTTGACCAGATGTAGGTTATTCAGAGGACATGGATTTATGGAGCACGGACAGAGAACAAAGAACAGAGACAAATTTCCTCCAGCATTGTTGAGTAAAATGAGAAAAAGAATGCCAAGAAAAAAGGCCCCCTGGGTGGAATAGGAGCGTTAACCACCAGTTTTTCCAAGTGAAGCTCAATCGGTCCACACTCATACGGAGGGGCAAGCGCTCCCCGGGTTTCTTGACTGTGTACTGAGGAAGGTGGAGGTCTTACCTCACATTTTCCCGTTCTGCACTCTGTTCAGCTGATGTTTTTATTGCTGCATCATAAGGGCATTTTTTCCGTGTTAATATATGACGGACGCCAGCCCTGGCTGTCACCGCACCCACTGTAACTCCGGCCCTGGCAGCTGAACCTGGTTTTAAATTTAGATGACAGCGTTTAGCCTGGGCTCTCCCCGCACCCACTGTAAGTTGGCCCTTGCAGCTGGACCTCGTGTTAATAGATTACAGTCGCTAGGCCTGGCTCTTCACCGACCACTGTAAGTCGGCCCTGGAGTTGGACCTCGTGTTAACAGAGGCTGATGGCGGCACTAGCTCTCACCATTAGGGACAATCAAGAGAGCTTCAAATTTCTCTAAAAAAATCAGATTTTGAAAAAGGTGATTTCTGTGAGGTTAAGTAGTGTCAAAAAGGGCCCCAGGGCGGACACAAATTGCACAATTTGAGGCTTAAAATTTTCTGGGGCTGGAGTCAAATATGGGTCGCATCATTTGATCTCCGGGGAGTCTGTCTAATCACTGAAGAAGGATTTGGAGTAAAAATGAAACCATTGTATTGATTGGCTGAATCACTCTCAGAAGCCAGGAGGGCAAATGTCTTGTCAACGAAGAAGTGTTTTGGGGATGATTAGGACATTTGTATTACTTTTTGGGGTGTGCCCGGACAATTAACACATCTACACGTGTAAAAAATACCCTTTAAAAACTGCAGGGAGGGGTGTATGTTATCACACTTTAAAAAAAAGAAAAAAGATAATAATTGAAAAATATAAATAAAACTTCCATAAATAAATTCTGTAAACAAAATGTCAGTTACCACAAAATATACTAAGTGACAGTCACTGTACAAAATAGCATAGTGCCCCTTTGTTTATCTGTGGGTTCAAACAGGTTTAGGGGTCATGCTGTGGCCAGAACAGGTATAGTCAATGTCCAGTGAAGCTAAAATGGTGGTTGAAAGACTCCTTTTTCTGGCACGTTTTAAATGTGGGGAGTTCATGCAGGTTTGGGGGCTCATGCTGTGGCCCAGGACAGGTAGAGTCAATGTCCAGTGAAACTAAAATGGTGGTTGAAAGACTCCTTTCCTAGCACTTTTTAATCTGTTGGCCAGACAGGTTTAATGGTCATTCTGCGGTACAGGACAGATATAGTTAATGTCCAGTTCAACTAAAATGGTGGTTCAAGACTCCTTTTCCCGGCACTTTTTAATTTGGGGGTCGACATGTTTATAGGTCATATGCGGTTCAGGACAGGTATAGTCAAGTCCCGTTCAAATAAAATGGTGGTTAAAGACTCTTTTCCTACACTTTTTAAACTGTTGGCCAGACAGGTTCTAATGGTCTACTGCGGTTTCAGGAAGTTATAGTTAATGTCCAGTTCAACTAAAATGGTGGTTCAAGGGCTCCTTTTCCCGGGACTTTTTAATTTGGGGGTCAGGGCAGGTTTTATGGTCATTACTGCGGGCCAGGACAGGTATAGTCAATGTCCAGGTCAACTAAAATGGTGGTTGAAAGACTCCTTTTTTTCGGCACTTTTAATCTGGGGTCATGCAGGTTTGGGGCTCATGCTGCGTTCCAGGACAGGGATATTCAATGTCCAGTTCAATTAAAATGATGGGTTTTAAATCATACTGCCTTCTGGGACTTTTTAATTTGTGGGTCATGAAGGGTTTTAAAGGGGCATGCTGTGGTGCAAGACAGGGATAGTGAATGGTCTGTGATTTTTTTTCTGTGGCTTTTATAACCTAAGTGTGTTGCCTAAGATTTTAGGGACGTATCCATTTGACTGTTGTGGATGTTAATTCAGCTTCTCCATCCCTCTTTGGGTGTAGAAATGAAGGTGTTGTTCCTCTCCCATAGACTTTAATGGTCATCGGCGATAATCTATTATCGACTATCGGATATTTATTGATAATTGCCAATATCGACTATTGACCCGATGATGATAGTCAACGTAATCGCTCATCACTAATTATAATCCTACTAAAATGTAAGTTTATTTAAAAAGACTATCAAGTCCCTGGGCCAATCTCTGTCCCTGTCAGATGGAGGGTGAACAAATGAATTTAGGAATAATACCCACCTTGGCATAATTTCCCCACCTTTCATTTTCTAGTTACTGCCACAAAATGGAGTTGGTGGTAAATGCTGAAAAATTTAATCTGGTAATGTGTAAAGTGGGTACGGAAAATATTCAGACCCCCTTTAAATTTTTCACTCTTTGTTTCATTGCAGCCATTTGGTAAGATCATTAATGTACACCCTGCACCCCAACTAGAAAGAAAAAAAAAACAGAAATGTAGATATTTTTGCAAATTTATTAAACAAGAAAAACTGAAATATCACATGGGGGAAAAGTTTTTCAGACCCTTTACTGGGGACATCATTTTTAACTCACATGCTGTCCATTTCCTTCTGATCCTCCTTGAGATGGTTCTACTCCTTCATTGGGTCAGCTGTTTTTAAATTTTAAACTGATTGGACTTGACTAGGAAAGACATATATTTGTCTATATAAGAACTCACAGCTCACAGTGCATGTCAGAGCACATGAGAATCATGGTGTTTAAGGAACTGCCCAAGGAGCTCAGAAACAGAATTGTAGCAAGGTTACAAAAGAATTTCTGCAGCACTCAAGGTTTCTAAGAGCACAGTGGCCTCCATAATCCTTAAATGGAAGAAGTTTGAGACGACAACAAATCTTCCTCAACCTGGCCGTCCAGCCAAACTAAGCAATCGTGGGAGAAGAGCATTCCTAAGAGAGGTAAAGAAGAACCCCATGAACACTGTGGCTCCAGAGTATGGAGATGGAAGAAAGTTCCACAAAGTCAACTATCACTGAAGCCCTCCACCAGTCAGGGCTCTATGGCAGAGGCTGCTGCCGAAAGCCTCTCCTCAGTGCTAGACATATGAAAAGCCACATACAGTTTGCAAAAAAACACAAGAAGGACTCCCAGACTATGAGAAAGAAGATTCTCTGGTCTGATGAGATGAAGATTGAACTTTTTTGTGTTTAACTCTAAGCGGTACTGTATGTGTGGAGAAAAACAGGCACTGCTCATCACTTGTCCAATACAATCCCAACTGTGAAACATGGTGGTGGAAGCATCATGTTATGGGGGTGTTTTTGAGATGCAGGGACAGGAAGACTGGTTGCAATTGAAGCAAAGATGACTGCGGCCAAGTACAGAGATATCCTGGATGAAAACCTCTTCAGAGTGCTCTGGACCTCAGACTGGGCCTAAGGTTCTTCTTCCAACAAAACAATGACCCTAAGCATACAGCTAAAATAACAAATCAGTGGCTTCAGAACAACTCTGTGACCATTGTTGACTGACCAAGCCAGAGCCCTGACCGAAACCCAATTGAGCATCTTTGGAGGAACTTAGTGAAAATGGGCTTGTCACCAAGGTTCACCATCCAAACCTGATGGACACATGAGAGGATCTGCAAGGAAGAATGGCAGGAGGTATCCCCATATCCACAGGTCAGTGAAAAAATTTTGTTGCTCATTCCTAAGAAGACTCTTTGGGGTTTGCACTAGTTCAAAAAGGGTGCTTCTACTCAATACTTAGCAAAGGGTCTGAAAATTTATGACCATGTGATATTTCAATTTTATTGTTTAATAAATTTGCAAAAATATCTACATTTCTGTTTGTTTTTTTTCTTTCAAGATTGTGTGCAGGGTGTACATTAATGAGCAAAACAATGAACTTTTTTGATCTTACCAAATGAAATGAAAGCAAGAGTGAAAAATTTAAAGGGGTCTGAATACTTTCCGTACCCACTGTCTCCTCTATTCACATGTCAATTGTAAAATTGCTAGCGATCCCTCTCTGATGATCCCGAATAGTGTTGAGCGATTACGTTGGCCATCGACATCGGTCGATAGTCGATAGTCGACCATCATCGACAAGATATTCGATGGTCGATGGTAGATTATGATCGATGACCATTAAGTCTATGGGAGAGCAAAAACAACACATTCATTACTTACCAAACAGGGATGGGAGAAGCTGGAAATTATAATCCACAACAGTCAAATGGATATGTGCTACATCTTAGGCAACACACTTAGGTTATAATGCCACAGAAAAAAATCAACAGACCATTCACTATCCCTGTCTTGTACCCAAAGCATGGACCTTAACCTGCATTGACCCACAATAATAAAGTGCCAGAAGGCGTATGATTTGAACATCATTTTACTTGAACTGGTCATTAGACTACCTGTCCTGGGCCACAACATGAGCCCAAACCTGCATTGACCCGAGATTAAAAAGTGCCGGAAGAAGGAGTCTTTCAATCACCATTTAGTTTTCCACTGGACATATACATTCCTGTCCTGGGTAGCGCTTGGCCCCTCCGTATGAGAGCGGACACCAATTGAGGCTTCACTTGGAAATTTACTGGTGGTTAACGCTCCTGTTTCCACCCAGGTGACCTTTTTCTTTGCATTCTTTTTTCATTAACTCAACGTGCTTGTAGGAAATTGTCTCTGTACTTTGTTCTCTGTCCGTGTTGTGCCTCCATACTCAATGTCCTCTTAAATTAACTAACAATCCTGGTAAGTTTTACTGTACCTCCCGTGTACATTCAGAGGAATTTTTTTTTACCAGCTATTTGTACATGCAAGTTCTATTAGTAGTTTGAATTCTAGAAAACTCATTTTATAAAAATAGGATGGAATCCCACCTTGTATTTGTTTCTCTTTTTTTATTTGTAATAAAGGGTTGTTCTCAATACAGGGATTGTAGCTATGTTAAAGATCTTTGAAAACAAGTCATTTTGCTCAATATGTGTCCATTAACAGTGTCCTACACTATTCCTGTTACTGACAGCACCATCACCCTTGAGGCCACTCTTGACAATTGTGACGATCAAGTGTCTGTTCTGAAACAATTTTTTTTTTATTAATAGGACCTGTAGATAGCTGCATTTCACAGCAAAAATGCCCCAAATATTCAATGCATGACCCTTGAGCCACTTTGGACAATTGTGAGGAACAAATGTCTGTTAGAAACAACAGTTTTTTAGAATTGGATCCTGATAGAGTATAGATGCATGTAACAGCATAATGCGCGCCAAAATTCAAAGCATGGACCTTGGAGCCACTTTGGACAATGTGAAGAACATATGTCTGATTGAACAACATTTTTTTATAACGAGACCTGTAGTATAGCTGCATGTCACAGCAAAATGCCCCAAAAATTTAAAATGCATAGACACTTTGAGCCTTTGGACAATTGTGGGAACAAATGTCTGATAGACAACAACATTTTTTTTATAATAGGACCTGTAGTATTAGCTGCATTTCAAAGCAGCATGACCCAAAAAATTATAAAAATGGACATTCATCAGCCCACTATTAAAAATTGTGTTGGAGAAAGGCCACTTTAGAAGCCACATTTTTGTTCCAAAGGGACTAGGTTATTGCTGTATCTCACAGCACAACCATGACACCAAAAAAAAATTATAAATATGACCTTCTCAGCCACTATTTAAAAATTGTGAGGGAGAAATGCCCACTTAAAGCCACATTTCTGTTCCAAAGAAACCATTATATTGCTGTTTATCTCACAGCTACATGACCCAAAAAATTATAAATATGACTTGTCAGGACACTACTTAAAAATTGTGAGGGAAGACTGATATGCAACTTAAAGACACATTTCCTGTTCCAAAGGACCATAATTATAGCTGTATCTCACAGCAACAATGACCTCAAAACCATTGAACAATGCGATCAAAACTTCTAAAGTATAAGTGAGTAAATGGAATACGGTGTTGTCATGAAACCTTGCTGTTCTTTTTCAGTCTCCTCTCTGCAAAACCAGCAAATGAAATGTTGGGAAAAGAGAATAAAAATTGCACTGTAAGAAATTATGATTTTTAGAAAAGTTTTCAAAGAGGACCATTTCTGTTTGAGAGCGTATTGACTGTAGACGGCAACTAATCAGTGACACTCGGCATTTGGGACCCACAACATCATCAGAGATCCATGCCTGGTTTCATCTTGATGAAAAGTCAAACGATCCACATTATCTGTTTAAAGCCGGATTGTGTTTCTGTAATGTCTCTCCAGCTGTGCTGAAGGTCGGCCATATATGACTCTCTGGCTTCTAGGCGACCAACACCCTCTATGGGTGGCGAGCGAGCATCAGGCCATTTCTGTCCATTTTGGTATATCCAGAAGTCTATTGGGACCCGTACACATACAAAAAACTTCGGTGGTTGAGACGAAGATAGTAATTCACATTGATCTTTAGCTGGTCTACTGTGGCGTTGGTTGTGTGCCCTGCATTGCATGCGTGGGTGAGGTGGTTAATAAAGATTGCCAAGAGGTCACCCATTAGGCTTCTCCACCTTGCCTGCTGTCTGCTGCAGCTAGGCTACTGGCACTCTACTGCTGTCAGTCGCTGATGTTGTTCCACCGTGACATATAGAAGAACGTGAAGCAGATGAACAGATGTCTCCCAGTTGATCAATCAGCAAGGTCTCCCATTTCTGCATTTTATCTCTATTTGGGTGGGTGGAAGGGAAAGTGCTGAGTTTTATTTTGTACGGGAATCCAGGAGGGTGGCACCCAGTAACTGTTGTTCTATTTTAATGGCCTTAATGCGAGGATCATGTTGGAGGAAATGGAGCATCCAAGCACTCATGTGGGAGAGGGAGCCTTGTTTTCCCAAGCCGCTGGGTCGAGGGCCACTAGCAAACTGATCTCCTATCTTCACCTCCTCCGCCTCCAAATTTGCGCCAACCTCTTCCAAGGCAGGGACGGCGGTAACGTCGGTGTCAAGGAATACCTCCTTCATCCTCTGCTGCCTCCGGCAACAGCTTCACACAGCCTGACTTGCCCTGAGCTGATGCACCCTGAGAGCTTGATTTTTTTTTTTTATTTTTTTTTTTTTGGGCGCACCTTGCACTAGCCCTAGTACCCCGATACCACTGCCTAATGTAAGACCGATGAAATTGTGAAAACTGTCGGGCCTTGTGGATTTGACGGAGAGAAAGGCTCCGAAGTCTGCATCTATGTCCGTCTCTCCGTCCCTGGCGGGACCTGTTGTTTCAGAGTGTCCAACAATCGTTCAGAACTAGATCACCACAATGCTCATGCTGAAGAGGGCATTGGTCCGCACTGTACCTTTTTGGTGGCTTCTTCAAAACTGGCAAGGATGGTGCAGACGCTCTTTCACCTACTTTCACTCTCGGTGGTACAACACCCGAGGTCCGCACCGCTTCTTGTCAGGCCAGACTGCGTGAATGGGCATTGCGCTGCTGGCCACAATCGCTGGAGCAATGTGGAGGGTGGAATTCCCCAGCGTGTTGGCCACGTCAACCAATGAGACGGTTGACAGGGAGGCCGAGTGACGCTGCACGTGCCAGGTGGGACGAAGCAGGGTGCGAACGGCGGAAGTGCGAACTTAGACTTCGAGCCTTCTCAGCAGGCAGTCCAGACCGTGGTAGCTCTTTAGAAAAATTTCTGAGGACGACAAGTCTTGACATGTGCCAGGCAAGGATGTGCTCCAGCCTACGATCTTCAAGGGCGCTAGAAGATTTCACCCGTTATCGAACACCACCTTGCCTGGCACAAGGTTCTGGCACCCAGCACCAGCGCTCGTCTAGTTGCGGAGAGCCGTCCACAGCCCCTGCATGTGTTGGGGATGGTTTCCAAGACAGATTAATTTCAACCGGCCTGGTTTCTATGGGCCACGTGATGCCACCAGAGGACCTTGGGGAAAGATCCCTGACCATCCCTGCGGTTTTGAAGAGCGTGCGCCGAGACTGAGAGCACCGTCCCCCCAGAGACATCCACCCAGCTCACCCAGTGAGCTGTCACAGAGATTTAGCGGCATTGCCGTGGCTTACTAGTCCATGTGTCGGTGTCAGGATGGACTTTTCCGGCCACAGATGCAGACAACGCGATTGAAGTTTTAGTTGACACGTGGCTGGCCAGGCAGGGACGCTTTTTTGGCAAGAAATGGCCTGATTGGCATCTATTATTGGGGGAAGGCAGGGCCATGACGTGGCCGGAACCCATCTGTGTCCACCAGATGGAAATCGCAACATTTCCAAGGCCAAAGCCTGGCAATGCCGACATTCATGCTTTTGGCTTTGGGATGGTTTGGGTTAAAGTGCTTTCCTTCTGCTCCCCCAAACCTGAGAAGAAGAAGCTGGCTGCTAGGACTGGACCGCTGTACGGATGTTGCCAGGTCGTCAAACTGGCGACAGGTGATGGGGTAGGATGGGTCTCTGGGTGGTGCTGGTGGTAATAGGGCGACTGGTGGTGGCTGAAGCGGAGGCTGATCCCCAGATCATGACTCTGAGAGACATGGGCAGCTCGAGGAACGCTTGGTGGTGGTGGAGGAGGAGGAGGCGGAGACAGAGCGTGTGACAGTGGTTGGAGGCATGGCGTCTGTCTGGCTTTTTTGGCAAAGTGTTGGCTCCCATTTCAACTCATGCATTCGACTGCATGTGACTAGATCATGTTGGTGGTGGTTAAACCACCTAAGGTTCATGCCTCTACTTATGCGTTTACGGCAAAGGCGGCATATGGAACATCGCTGGTGAATCAGACGGCTTGCTCAAAGAAGGCTCAGGCTTGAGGAGGTCCTGGACCATTTTGACGGGCGATAAACGAGGAGCGGGTTTGGCGCTGACCGTGGCTGCGGATCATATTAGCGGACTTTCTGCGAACGCCCTCTCCCTTTTGAGGTCGGGAACCACGTACTGACACTACACATGCCCCTCATTCTCCTGTCCAGTGATGAGCGTCGCAGCTAAATTCTGCTGAAAAGACCACGTTGGATCTGCACATGTCGTCATCATAATCATCAACACAGGTGAATTCGTCGCACTGACATTCTGCATCAGGAGCTGCGGGCTACAAGCAAGAGGACCTGCAAGGCTGTTGCCGAACGCAATGGGACATTTAACCGATGACCGGCTTCCTTAACCTACCTCTGATGGCATCAGTATACACTGGGCTGGTCTAGAGCAGAGAAAATCATCATCTTTGGCCTTGATCTTTTGACACGTCTTCATGACCCCACCGAATTTTTGTCATCAAAGAGGTTCTTCCAGAAAATGGATATCCACAGTGGTGGGTACTCGAGTTGACATTTGGGCTGTTCAAGTAGAACGGATGCTGATGATGCTGATGACGGCATTTGTGGCCGTGACTGGGAGGACGCGGAAGGTAGATGCTGCATGAGTTGCATTAACACTGAAGGACAGAATGGCGTCGTGTTCGTTACGAGATTCTACAGGGCCCTGAGCCCAGCGATGACAGCTGAGGTTCTGAATCGACGATCTCAGGCATGCTGTGTTGTCGACAGCACTGGAAGGAGCCACCTTCTCTCGTACCTCTACCTCATGTCATACCCCCCTCTTTGCTCGCTTACCCATGTATTTCGCTCCATGGTTCGAAATATTTAATTTGAGAGGTATGGAAGAGTTTTGGGAAGTCTCTTATTTAAAAGACGGCAAAATCACAGCTTTCTCAAATCCCTCAAAATCAAACAAAATTGCTGTTTCTCATTTAACTGCCCATAGTAGATCTATCAAACAAAGATGGCCTGCGCAAAGTGAAAAAAACGTATCTGAATGTATTCGGATTATACAAGAGTATTTTTGGCATCTTTTCAATCACCTGTGGTGACTACAAAATGCTGTATTCACCTTTAAGAACAAAATGCAAGGTGCCCTCAACGAACAAAGCAGTAGTGCGCCAAAGTCTAAAAAAAAACACGTATCTGTAATGTATTCGTTAATAAAAGGGTATTTTTGGCACCTATCATTTCACCTGTGGTAACTACACAATTGCTGGATTCAAATTTAACTGCACGGTGGCTCAAAAAACAAATCTGTACTCGGGCGGAAAGTTGCAAAAATCACGTATCTGTAATGTATTCGGATAATAAAGGTTAATTTTGGAATTTTTCAATTACCTGTGGTGACTACAAAATTTGCTGTATTCATATTTAAGTGCAAGGTGCCTCCATGAACAAAGCTGTAGTGCGCCAAAGTAAAAAAACACATATCTGTAATGTATTCAGATAATAAAAGTAATTTTGGCACCTATCATTCACCTGTCGGTAACTACACAATTGCTGGGATTAAAATTAACTGCAAGGTGGCTCTATCAAACAAAATCTGGATGGGCACAAAAGTGCAAAAAACACGTTTCTGTAATGTATTCGGATATTAAAAGGTATTATTGGCACCTTTAATTCACTGTGGTGACTCAAATATGCAGTCATTCACATTTAAGTGAAGGTGCCTCAATGAAACAAAGCTGTAGTGCGCTAAGTAAAAACACGTATCTGAAATTTATTTGGATAATACAACGGTATATATTTGGGCACTATCACCTGTGTAGACTACAAAATTGCTGGATTATAATTTAACTGCAAGGTGGATATTTCACAAAGGTGGAATGGGCAAAATTGAAAATGAACACCTATCTGAAATGTATACTTGATTAATTAAAGTGAGTTTTGCACCTAGCAAAATAGACCTGCAGTTAATAGAAAGATGTGGTATCCTAATATAAGTTCAGGCTGCCCAATATCCAGGATATATTTCAATAGAAAACTGTTAATAATAAAGCTTTTTGCAGTGCAATGTCTTACACTAGTCTTGGTTTGAACTTTATCCAGTATTCTTTATAGAGCTTGTCTGTGTTCACCGCTGGGAGACCCCCCCCACCCCCGCTCCCCCCCGTCACTTTATCAGCGGTAGATGCGCCTTTAAAATTCTCTACCTAATACATAAAATTTCCAATCTCTAATCTAAGTTGTAAGGATCAAGCTACAGTAGAGCCTTTCTCTGTGAAGAAAATAGAATAATTTCGCTGAGTGGTTAGACAGAGGCAAGAGCGCACGTCATACTGCTAGAGATGCTGAGAGACACTGAGGGCTGAACAGGAAGGATGTTCTATGTAAAAATGAGGTCATGTGATTTTTCCAGCCAATCGCAAACCATACACATCCCGTCATGACGTCGCACACACTTCTCACCATGCCTATTCTGTAAGGTGATTTGCTGGACCGCCAAAATGACAGGAGCGCCGAAAATGGTGCGGATCTTAATAGATTGGATTGCACAGATTTTAACCTAAATTATCGAAAGATCTTAAAATTCGAATCACATAAAAACATATGCTGCCGATTTCAACTTTGTCGATAATAATCGCTCAACACTAATCCTGAACTATTAAAATATTACATGGATGGGAGGCTAGTAAAAACTTGTAGTACCAAACTACATATCATACCAATGAGCTCAGGTGGCTCAGTAACACAGCCGGTGTCTTTCTAATAATTTATTGTAGTTTTAGAACAAGAAAAAAGTTGCAGTAAATTCCCTAAATTCAACCACAGTCCCTACAGAACAATCTCTTGCCTCTTTCTGTACTGCAGTCTTGTTGGATGGAAGTCTTCCTCTTTGTCCACATGTAGTATTCCCATGTCTGAATCCCACTTCAGCCCTTGCCTCACATCTGTCACATAATGTTCTTCCTGGACTGACTCCTCCCCGCAATTTCCTGGCTTTTTCCTCTTTCTATGCCTTTTCCATTAATCAGTGCCATCTATTGTCAAAGAGATGCATTTTTCCCTCCAGCCTCACACAAGTAATACACAAAGCTTATATATAAATTCATCCATTCAAAATGATTAAAAAGACAGTACAACTATGCAAGATGCAGCTGTTGATGGCATCTGCATTGAGTGTTGGAAATACATTTTGGACTGCATCATTTACATATGTAGCAAAACTTAACTCGACAGATGCAGCACCATGGTATTATGCCACAAAATGTTATCTTATTTTTTTTTAATGCTTTTAAATTGCTTTTGTTTTTAGATAAGAGCAGATAACACAAGAAGTTGTTATATTGTGGTCAAGCTTAACTCTGCTACATCCATTTATATAGACTTGCTCTTAAATTACCAAACATTTTTGGTCTGTTTTTTTACATCTAGATGAGATAGATAGATAGATAGATAGATAGATAGATAGATAGATAGGTAGATAGATAGATATGAGATAGATAGATATGAGATAGATATGATAGATTGAGATGATAGTTTATAGATAGAAGTATGAGATAGATAGATGATAGATAGATAGATAGATAGATAGATAGATAGATAGAAACATACACGTAGCAAAGATTAACTTGACACATACTGCACCACAATATTATGGCTCATGATGTTATCTCATTTTTTTCAATGGATTTTGTTGTGATCTAAGAACAGATAACAAAAAAAATGTTGTTTTGCAGTCAAGCTAAACTCTGCTATATCCATAGATGGATTTAGAGGAATGGTTGCCTCCATCTGGCCCATGTAATCCTCCCATCTGCCTAAGAG
Organism: Phyllomedusa bahiana; assembly: GCA_025379985.1. NCBI lineage: Eukaryota > Metazoa > Chordata > Amphibia > Anura > Hylidae > Phyllomedusa > Phyllomedusa bahiana. The sequence goes on from JAODAL010027280.1 coordinate 23,439, forward strand.
TACTTTCAGACGGAGTGTTTTTAGTGCGCTTTTTTATGCATATTTCGTGCAGAAATGTCATCTTTAAAATTGCTGTGTTTTCTCCTAAAAAAAAACAACAAAAAACGCTCCTTTTTTTTTTTGGGGTTTTTGGATGCATTGTTTGTGTAGAAAGGCACAGCAATTAATTCTGTACATTTTTGCACCAAAACGCTCCATGTAAAATCATCATAAGGTCCTTTTAATCTGTGTGAATAGAGTCTGTTGCCCTAAATACATGGCAGCATTTGCCTCTTAAAGAGGCAAATTTATAGATGAGGACCCATCTGATGAGGTTACCTTCACATCGTGGCTAGGCATTCCCAATTTGGTCAAAATATGCACTAAAAACCTCCATTTTCTACAAGTAAAAAAAGGTGCGCAATTTTATTTTAAAAGATGTGTCATAAAATAAATAACTGTATGGGTTTTAGTGCCTGCTGGTGCTGCTGTATTTTTTGCACTACAGCCACAACGGCTGGCTAAGGGGAGAGAGGAAGGCAGGGATGTTAAATATAATTAAAAATGTTCATTTCAAATAACATTTAAAGGACTAGAGTCAATAATTGCTTTTGTTCTTGATGGCTCAGTAAGTTTTATTGAAGATCTGAGACACAGCAATTATGCCACAGAAAGTATAATGGGAAGATGAGGAAATAGAAATGTTGCAAAACAGAAAAAAAAAAGAAGAAAGTAGTGTATAAATACTCAAATGGCTGAATACTGTAAATGCTAAAGTACTGTAAATGTTCAGAGTGAAAGGGATGTTCAGGGAAAGGGTAGGAAGGAAGTATTAAAAAAAAAAAAGGGTGTGGATTGACATGGGCCCCAAACTAATCCAAAAAAAGAAATCTCAGCAGTCACAAGAAATAAATATATAAAGCTGGCATCATTTAAAAGCAAGAAAGACTCACCACTACATGATTCTGCAAATGGCCAGCACAAGAACGGTGGCAGGAGCAAGGTTGGGGGAGATTCCATGTGAGAGTTCAATCTGGAAACAAGACAGTAATCACGATAACTAACCCTAACTGTCCTTGAATATTTCCTTAAACATAGTCCTAAAAACAGACCCTTTATCCCTGAATTTGATACTTCAGTTATTCCTCAAAAATATCCCTAAGCTACCACGACCATAAAAACAATTTAAGCTAGAATCTAGGCAGAGCACAGCAAAACCTATACAAATGTTTTTCCCCATGGATTTTAAAAAACTCTAAAATTGTTTAAAACAGAATTAGACAAGAAACCAAATATTTACAATTTGTTTAAAAAGGGCTCAGACAGCAGACTTGTAATATACGAAATCTTAACATAACTGGCCTGGGCGAGAAACATTGCAATATACTCTGCATTTCACTATCAGTCTCAGTGAGCTTTATAGAGACTAGTGGTAGCTACACTAATATACTCCAGGTGTGTGGTTGGGTCCATTAACATGCAAAGATCCGGAGCAGTTGCCATGTAATCACTTTAAACCAACACACAAGAGAAAACCGACATAACATAGAAAATCCTCTTGATCTAATAAGAAGGAGAAGACAAAATGACAGGAGAATTCCTCACATTTGTAACAGTCATTACTCCTTTCATTTCTATAATTGATTCCATTGATTTCACCCAAATCTTCAGTAACAGCAGAGTCGAAGGTGTCCATAATTTGGGAATAATTTGAAGCCAAATTCATATTCTTGAAAACACTTTTTTATCTTAGACATAGGGCCTGGAAATATTGATGATCGAGTCAACTCAAAGATGATGTGTTTAAAGGGGTTGTCTCACTACATGGATTCATTTTACCACAGTCCTGTATTCTAGGTTTAATTTTGAATTCAGGGGTGTGTTTATGGATTAGTGGCCGCAGTGGAAGCTGCTGAGGACCCGGTCTGTAGCTTAGTAAACCTGCTGGCGCCTAAGCATAGGTCAAACAGGGCTGTAGTTGTGACCTGAAAAAATGATGCGCCCCCTAAAAGAGGGATATCTAGGAATAGGTAGGACCTTTAAAGAAAACATATTGCAAAGTGACTTGTTTTTGTAAGATCTTTAACATAAGAAGCAATCCTTGTAGTGAGACAACCCCTTTAAATGCTATGTCTGGGCAATTTCACCTGATGTATAGCATTATACATATTGTGTATCTTAATGACACAGGAATAACATTTTACTAAGTTCTTGGAAACCAAAGTAAGAAGACTGGCTTAATTAGCTATGGCCTAGTTCAACTTAAATATAATTTTACAAAGCAATTCTATGTGCAGGAACAATGGAAGAACAGCGAAATTTTATTGGGATAAACCGGGGGTGGTGAGCCTGAATGGTTATGAGAGAGTTAACTATGAAAGCTATGTAGTGGGTAGTGTTGAGCGATTGCGTTGGCTATCGAGATCGAGGATAGTCGATAGTCGGCCGTATCGATAAGGTTTTTCGATATTTTAGCATCGATTATGAGCGATTACCATTAAGTCTTGGGGAGCAACAACACCTTATTATTACACCCCAAAAAAGGGGTGGAGAAGCTGAAATTAAATCCAAACATCAAATGGATCTGTACTCTTAGGGAACACACTTAGGTTATAAAAATCACAGAAAAAAAGTCACGCATTCACTATCCCTGTTTGTACCACAGCCCCGCCCCTTAAACCTGCTCACCCCAAAATAAAAAAATGCCAGAAGGCAGTATGATTTGAACCATCATTTTACTTGAATGGAATTAAATATCCCGTCCTGAACGCGCATAGCCCCCAAACCTGAACCCCCACTTTTAAAAAGTGCCGCAAAAAGGAGTCTTTAAACCCACCATTTTAGTTGAAATGGACACTAACTATTTTGTCCGTACCCAAAAAAGACCATTAAACCTGTTGACCCACATTTAAAAAAGTGCCAGAAAAAGGTCTTTAAACCCCATTTTAGTTGAACTGGACATTACTGTCCCCGGGCCTGGGCCACTTATGCCCCTTTAAACCTGTTGACCCCAGATTAAAAAGTGCCGGAAAAAAGGGTTTCTTTCAACCACCATTTTAGTTGAATTGGACATTGACTGAAATTCCCGTTGCCACAGCATACCCAGGGCCGGGTTACGTGGGGCGGTTAGAGCCCAGGCTGGCGTCCGTATCTATTAAACGCAGGTTAAAAGCCCTGATGACGCAGCAACAAAAACTGCGTGTAAAGCGAGTGCGGAAGCGGAAGTGTGAGAACTCCAGCCTTCCTCAGTCACAGCAAGACCTGGGGAGCGCTTGCCCTCCGTATGAGTGGGGGCCAAATTTAGCTTAAATTGGAAATACTGGTGGTTTAAAGCTGTGTTACACCCGGTGCCCTTTTTTCTTGGCATTCTTTTTCTCATTTTACTCAACGTGCTGGGGAAATTGTCTCTGTACTTTGTTCTCCCGTCCGTGCTCCTACTCCAGTTTCTGAATAACCACTTGGTCAAGTTTTCCTGTACCCCTTGTACAATTTTGGGGGAATTTTTTTACCAGCTATTTTGTTCTGCAAGTTTTTTTGAAATTTAAAATTTTAGAAAACACATTTTTAAAATAGGATGGGAATCCCCCCCTGTCTTTGTTTCTTTTTTTTAATTGTATTTAAAAGGGTTGTCTCAATACAGGGATTGATAGCATGTTAAAACTTCAAAAAAAGTCATTTTGCAATATGTGTCCATTTTTAAAAGTGTCCTACCTATTCCTGTTTCTTTCAGCACCATCACCCTTTAGCCCCTCTTGACAATTTTTGAAGAACAAAGCTGTTAGAAAAAAACATTTTTTGAATACGACCTTAATATTGCTGATGTCACAGCAAAATGCCCCAAAAATTCAAAGCATGACCCTTGAGCCACTTTGTTCGGACAATTGTGAAGAACAAATGTCTGTTAGAAAACAATATGTTTTTGAATAGGACCTGTAGTATAGCTGCATGTCACAGAAAATGCCCCCAAAAATTCAAGCATGGAACTTTGAGCAATTTGGACCAATTGTGAGAACAAATGTCTGTTCAGAAACCAACTATTTTTTATAATAGGACCTGTAGTATTGCTGCATTCAAAGAGCATGACCCAAAAAATTATAAAAATGACTTCTCAGCCACTGTTTAAAAATTGTGAGGGAGAACTGCACTTAGAAGCCACATTTCTGATTCCAAAGGACCATACTTATAGCTGTATCTCACAGCAACTTGACCTCAAACCATAACAATAGCGAAAATTCTTAAGTAAGTGAGTAAATGGAATACGGTGTTGTCATGAAACCTTGCTGTCTTTTACAGTCTCCTACAGCACAAACCAGCAAATGAAATGTTGGGAAAAGGAATAAAAATTGCAGTAAGAAATGATCATTTTTATTAAAAAAAGTTTTCAAGAGGACCATTTCGGTTGAAAGGAATGTGAAGTAGACTGGCAACTAATCGGTGACTTTGGCTATTGGCCACAACATCATCAGAGATCCATGCCTGATTCATCTTGAATGAAAGTCAAACGATCACATTATCTGTGGAAAGCCGGATGCGTTTGTCCTGTATGAATCCTCCAAGCTGTGTGAAGGTCCGCCTCAGCTATGAGCTGGTGCTGGGCAGGACAACACTCTATGCGTGACGAGCCAGCTTGGGCCATTCGTTCCATTTTGGATACCCAGAAGTCTATTGGGTCCGGAAACACCATTGCAAAAAAACATCGGTGTTGTGACGCAGATAGTCGTGCACCAGGGTTCTTAAGCTGGACTCTCACTGATGTGTTGGATGTGTGCCTGCATTTGCTTGCGTCTGTGAGGTGGTAAAACAAAAGAATTTGCCGAGGTCAGCCCATTAGGCTTCTGCACACTTGCCTGCTGCTAGCCGTACGCCTACCTTGGCACTTACTCTGTAACGTCGTGATGTTGTTCCACCGTGACATTTGGGGAACGTGATGCAGACGCAACAGATTTCTCAATTTGATCAATCTAGCAAAGGTCTCCATTCCCTGCATTTTAATCTTATTTGTGTGGGTGGAAGGAAAGGGCTGAGTTTTGTTTGTACCGGGGATCCAGGGAGGGTGGCCACCATTAACTGTTGTTTCAACTTTGATGGCCTTAATGCGAGGATCATGTTGGAGGAAATGGAGCATCCAAGGCAAACATTTGAGTGTTGGAGCCTTGATTTTCCCAAGACCCTGGGTCGAGGGGCATAGAAAACTGATTTCCTCATCTTCCTCTCCGCCTCAAATTCGCGCCAACCTCTTTCCAAGGCTCAGGGACCGTACGGGTAACAAGTCGGTGTCTAGGGATACCTCACTCCTCACTCCTCGCTGCCTACGGCACAGGCTTCAACACAAGCCGCTGTCTTTGCCTGAGATGATGCACCCGCAAAGCTGATGCGCCAACTTGCACTAGCTCTGGACCCGAACCACTGCCTAATGAAGACGATGAATTGTGAAACCTGTCGGGCTTGTGGATACTGACGGTGATAAAGGGCTCCGTGTCCGCATCTTGTGTCGGTCTCCTCACTCCGTCGCTGGCGGGAATGTTGTTTCAGGAGTGTCCAAACGATCGTCCAGAACTAAGGCATCACCACAAGCTCTTGCCTGAAAGGGCATTGTCCGAACTGACCATTTGGTGGCTCTCTTTCAAAACTGAAGGATGGTGCAGAGCTCTTTCAACTGCCTCCACTTCTCGGTGGTTCAACACCCGAGGTCATCACCGCTGCTTGTCAGGCCAGTGTCACTTCGTACTGCGTTATTGGCAATGCGCTGCTGCACAAGCGCTGGAGCATGTGGACGGGTGGAATTCCAGCGTGGTTGCCACGTCAACAATGAGACGGTTGACGGGAGGCCGAGCTGACGCTGCAATGCAGCCCCAAGGCGGGACGAAGCAACGGGTGGCGAACGGGCGGAAGTGCGACTCAGACTCGAGCTTCTTCAGCAGGCAGGTGTTCCCAGACCCGGGTAGTCTCCTTTAGAAAATTTCTGGACGACAAGGTTATGGACATGTGCAGGCAAGGGACTGTGCTCAGCCTACCGATCTTAAGGGCGGCTGCAGATTTCGCCCTTATCACAAACACCACTTGCCTGGCACAAGGTTCGTGTTACCCAGCCTGCAGCGTCGGTATCGTTGCAGAGAGACGTCCACAGCTCCTGACCTGTGTGTGGACAGTCTCCAAGGCAGATTAATTTTCAACAATGGACTGGTTGTATATGGGACCAAGTGATGCCACCAGAGGACCTTGGGGAAAGAAACCCTGCACCATCCCTGCCGGTTTTTTGACAGAGCGTGCGCGAGCCTGAGAGCAACTGTCCACCCCCAGAGACATCCACCCAGCTCACCCAGTGAGACTGTCACAGAGATATAGCGACCTTGGCTGTGTCTTACTGAGTCACTTGTGTCGTTGGGTGAGATGGCCTTTTCCGGGACACAGATGCAGACAACGCGCTTGAAAATTTTTAGAGGAAGCGTGGCTGGCCAGGGCAGGGACGGCTTTTCTGGCAAAGAAAGCCTGCTTTTCGGCATATTGGTATTGGGGGGCAGGCGAGGGCCATGACGTGGCGGAACCATCTCTGTGTCCATCAGATGGAAAGGCAACATTTCGAGGGCCAAAAGCCTGGCAATGCCGAATAACTCAGGCTTTTGGCTTTTGGGATGGTTTGGGTTAAAGTGTTTTCTTATGCTCCCAAACCTGGAAGACGAAGGCTGGCTGCTAGAAATGGCCGCTGTACGGATGCAGGTCGTCAAACTGGCGGAAGGAGAAGGGGTAGGATGGGTCTCTGGTGTGCTGGTGGTACTCGGGCTGACGGTGGAGGGCTTGAAGCGGAGCTGATCCCTGATCATTGACTCTGAGAGGACATGGGCAGCTGAGGAACGCTTGTGGTGGCGGAGGAGGAGGAGGAGGAGACGGAGGGTGTGACGGAGGTTGGAGGCCGGCGTCGGTCTGGGCTTTTTTGGGCAAGTGTTCCCTCCATTTCAACTCATGGATTCGCTGCATGTGACTAGACATGTTGGTGGTGTTAACACTTAAGGTTCTCTGCTCTATTATGCGTTTACGGCAAAGCGGCTTATGACATCGCTGGGTGAATCAGAGGCTTGCTTCAAAGAAGGCCAGCTTGGAGAGGTCCTGACCTTTTTGACGGCGATAAGCGAGGAGCGGGGTTGCGACTGACCGTGGGCTGGCGGAATACATATCAGCGGGACTTCTGCGACCACCCTCTCCCTTTTTTGTGGCGGGGACCCGTAATTGACATACCCATGTCTTCCTCCTCGTCCACTGATGAGGCTCGCAGCAAATTCTTCGGAAAAGACCAGGAGGATCCGAATTGTCGTCATCATTCATCATTCATCAACAAGGTGACTTGGTCGTCCTGACTTTCTGCATCCAGAAGCTGCGGGCTAAAGCAAGGGGCACTGCAGACGTTGCGACCGCCCGGGGCTATTTTTACCGATTCGCTGCTTCCTTCACCTCCTCTGATGGCATCAGTAACTGGGCGTCAGAGCAGACTAAATCATCTCTTGATCTTTTAACATTTCCTTTCTGATCCCCAAACCGCATTTTGTCATCAAGAGGTCTTCAGACAATAGATTATCCACAGTGGTGGGTAACGAGTTGGACATTTGCTGCTTCATGTTGGACGGATGCTGATGATGCTGATGACGACATTTGTGCGTGACTTCTCGTAGGACGAGGATGTAAGACTGCTAGATTCAGGGTTTATTTTTGGCCCATTAACCACTGAGGACAGATTGCGACGATGTTCTTTCTTAGATTCCACAGGGCCATGACAGCGATGACTGGCCTGACGGTCCTGCAACTGACGATCCGCTGGCATGGTGTTGTAGCCAGCATGATGGAAAGCACCTTCTCTCGTTACCTCACCTACATGTGTACCCACCTCTTTTGCTCGTTACAACCTGCATTTCGCTCCATGTTCAGAAATATAAAATTTTAGAAGGTATGGATAGTTTTGGAAAGTCTCTTATTAAAAGCAGGCAAATCACAGCTATTCTTCAAATCCCTCTAATCATACACAAATCGCTGGATTCAAATTTACTGCAAGTGTATATCAACAAAGCTGGACTGGGCAAAAAGTCAATAAAACAAGTATCTGTTTGGTTTTGGTATAATAAAGGTATTTTTTGCACCTTTTCAATTCACCTGTGGTTGAATATAGAATTGCTGTTTTATGATTATGTGATGCTGCGTTATGAACAATGCTGGGTGCGCAAATAGTCAAAAAACACGTAACTTGTTATGTTTTTGTATAATAAACGGTATTTTTTGAACCTTTCAATTTTCACCTGTGGTGAATATAGAATTGCTGTTTTTCAGTTTACGTAGATGCTGCGTCAATGAACAATGCTGGTGCGCAAAGTCAAAAAAACGTAACTGTTATGGTTTGGTATAATAAACGATATTTTTTGCACCTTTCAATTCACCTGGTGTGAATATAGAATTGCGGTTTTTAGATTACGTAGATGCTGCGTCAATGAACCATGGCTGGGGTGTGCAAAGTCAAAAAACACGTAACTGTTTGTTTTGATATAAATAAACCGGTTATTATTTTTTTTGCACCTTTCAATTCACTGTGGTGAATATAGAATGGCTGTTTTAAGATTTTACGTTGATGATGCGTCAATGAACACTGCTGGTGTGCAAAAAGTCAAAAACACGTAAATGATTTGTTTTGATATAATAACGGTATTTTTTGCACTTTCAATTCACCTGAGGTGAATATAGGAATTGCTGTTTTAAGATTTACTTAAGATGCTGGTCAATGAACACTGCTGGGTGAGCAAAATTAAAAAAAACACGTAACTGTTATGTTTTGTATAATAAAACGATATTGTTTGCACTTTCAATTCCCCTGTGGGAATATAGAATTGCTGCTTTAGATTTAGTAGATGCTGCGTCAATGAAAGTGCTGGGTGTGCAAAAGTCAAAAAAACAACACGTAATGTTATGCTTTTGGATATAATAAACGGTTTTTTTGCACCTTTCAATTCACCTGGGGTGAATATAGAATGGCTGTTTTTAAGAATTTACGTAGATGCTGCGTCAATGAACAATGCTGGGTGCGCAAAGTCAAAAAACACGTAACTGTTATGTTTTGGGATATAATTAAACGATATTTTTTTGACCTTTAATTACCTGTGGTGATAAGATTTGCTGTTTTAAGATTTACGTAGATGCTGCGTCAATGAACAATGCTGGGTGTGCAAAAGTCAAAAAACACGTAACTGTTATGTTTTGTTATAATAACGGTATTTTTTTGCACCTTTCAATTCAACTGTGGTGAAATATAGAATTGGCTGTTTTAAAGATTTACGTGATGCTGGGTCAATGAACAATGCTGGCGTGTGCAAAAGTCATAAAACACGTAACTGTTATGTTTTGATATATTAACGTATTTTTTGCACCTTCAATTCACCTGTGGTGAATATAGAATTGCAGTTTTAAGATTTACTTATATGCTGCGTCAATGAACAATGCGGGGTGAGCAAAACGTAAAAAAAACACGTAACTGTTTGTTTGGTATAATAAACGATATTTTTTCGCACCTTTAATTCACTGTGGTGAACTATAGAATTGCTGCTTAAGATTTACGAGATGCTGCACAATGAACCGTGCTGGGTGTGCTCAAAATTCAAAAAAAAACACGGTAAACTGTTATGTTTTGGTATAATAAACAGTATTTTTTTGAACCTTTCTATTCACCTGTGGTGAATATAGAATTGCTGTTTTTTAAGATTTACGTAGGATGCTGCGTCAATGAAAACAATGCTGGGTGTGCAAAAGTCAAATATACACGTAACTGTTTATGTTTTGGTTTTAAAAACGGTATTTTGTCACCTTTCAATTCACCTGTGGTGAATATAGAATTGCGTGTTTTAAGAATTTACGTAGATGCTGCGTCAATGAACAATGCTGGGTGGCAAAAGTTACAAAAAAACACGTAACTGTTATGTTTTGATTAATAAACGGTATTTTTTGCACCTTTTCAATTCACTGTGTGAATATAGAATTGCTGTTTTAAGATTACGTAGATGCTGCGTCAATGAACAATGCTGGTGCGCAAAGTCAAAAAACACGTAATGTTATGCTTTTGGTATAATAAACGGATTTTTTGCACCCCTTTCAATTCACCTGTGGTGAATATAGGAATTGCTGTTTTAAGATTTACGTAGATGCTGGCGTCACATGAACAATGACTCGGTGCGCAAAAGTCAAAAAACACGTAACTGTTATATGTTTTTGGTATAATTAAAACGATATTTTTGCACCTTTCAATTCACCTGTGGTGAATATGGAATTGCTGTTTTAAGATTTACGTAGATGCTGCGTCAATGACAAGCTGGGTAGCGCCAATAAAGTCAAAAAAACAGAAATGTTTATGTTATGGTATAAATAATGGGGATTTTTTGCACCTTCAATTCACTGTGGTGATTATAGAAGTGTGTTTAGTTTTACGTAGATGCTGCGTCAATGAACAATGCTGGGTGACGCAAAGTCAAAAAACAAGTAAAACTGTTTATGTTTTGGTATAATAAACGATTTTTTTGCACCTATCAATTCACCTGTGGTGGAATATAGAATTGCTGTTTTAAGATTTACGTGGATGCTGCGTCAACTGAAAACAATGCTGGGTGCGCAAAAGTCAAAAACACGTAACTGTGATGTATTCGTACGCTTCACGGTTATTTGGCAACAAACAAACTGTGCTGACTACAGATTTGCTGTCTTGTAATTTAACTGCAAGGTGGGATATGATCTAAACAGTCACAGGGTGTAATGGGAAAATGAAAATGAACAATATCTGAAAAAGTATACTGATAATAAAAGTGGAGTTGCAGCTAAACAAAGAGACCTGCAGTTACATAGAAATGATGTGTATCCAATTAAGTTCAGGCTGCCCATATCCAGGAAATTATTTCAATAGCAAACTGTTAATAATAAAGATATTCCAATTCACATGTCTACCACTAAGTCTTGGTGAACTTTATCAGTGTTCTTTATAGATAGAGTTGTCTGGGTTCGCCCGCAGGCCCCACCCCCCCCCCACCCGCTCCCACCGCCGTGATTTACAGCGGTAGATGCTAGCTTTATAAATCTCTAGCCTAAACTACATTAAATATTCAAAAATCTCTAATCAACTAAATTGGAAGGTTCACAGCTTAATAGTGAGGTTTCTCTGTGCAGAAATAGGACTAATTTCGCTGAGCTGTTGTGCCACAGCAGACCGCAGGTCCTATCCCTATGAGACGCTGAGAGACACTGAGGCTGATACAGGAAACGCTGTTCTATGTAAAACGAGGTCATGTGATTTTTCCAGCCCAATCGCAAACCATCCATCCCAGTCATGACCGTAGCACACACTTCTCACCCTGGCTCTATTTCTGTAATCTGATTTGCTGGCCGCCAAATTTACAGGAAGCGCCAAAAAGGCGCGATTCTTAATAGATGATGCTCAGATTTTACTTAATTATCGCATGATCTGGAAATTTCGATCACCATAAAAACCTTGCCGATTTCAACTTTGTCGATAAAAATCGCTCAACACTAGTAGTGGGTAATATTGAAGCGAGTTGCCCACGGTTTTTTTAGATTCCACCAGCAGGTCTGTCAAGGATTACAACCCCGAGGTCGCCACCACATACAGTATTTGGGTTATGGGGAATTATAGGCAAGAAGAGAAAACAAAACTAACATGTGTGATACACTCAGGCCCCTAACAAACCTGTCATGAAAGGGGACATTCTAGTTTTTTATGACTGGCTAATTCTCCATTAGTTATTACGTGACTGGCAGAATATATTGGACAGGCAATTAAAAGAATCGAGTGTGTACGTTTTAAATGAGACAAACCTTTAATCTCGGTGTCAGTTCTCACATCTGTGATGTAAATACTTGTGGCACTGAATAACCATTCATTCATAGAGGAAACGAAAAGTTCTGCTAGTGAAATTAAATGTGAAGGCCATGCTTTATTTCCATAGATTGGAGTAGCCTGTATGGCTCTTCATTTTATTGCTAAATTAAACAATTTGGAATAGAAATAACGTTCTTTTATGTAAAAGTATGAAAATTTTAAATGTACACAACATGCTTCTATATTTTGCACCACTGTTAAATAAGGAGACCTGGTTCTAATGGTTAAATTTAAGATTTTTTCTCATCCCAGTGATTCGCTTTTGCATGTAGGGAAAGGTAAATTAAAACTATTAGCAAATACATTGTAGTTTTGACTTCACTTTGTTCAGAAGATAATGATTGTATCTACTGATAGTTTACACAAGTATCTCTAGGCTATCAACCACCTACCCCTGCTCTCTCTTTTATCTGATTGATCCAATTTGCTTTCCGTTAGTAAGTCCAACCATGGAGAGTTACTCCCTGCTTATGTCTAGCCAGAAGCCTGTTTACCTAACTTAATGACAAGGTTTTAAGCCTTAAAGCTCTGCAGCCTTGTGTACTACAGTTTCTAAATCTCCAGCACTCAGCTCACTGTAACAGGAATATCTAGGAATAGCAATCTCATAATTCAAACAGTTCTATAGAACCACCCACAGTCTGACCAGGAAGTGTGAAGCTGAAACTGTTGGTGACTGAAACAGTATGGTGAGAAAACTCCTTTAGCCTTTGAAGCAACACTATACAATGGAACTTATTTAAGACAACCAGACCAAACTGGTAGTGGTGATGTCATCATAAACAAAAGGTATAAAAGGAATAGGATATGAATTGAAAATGGTTTGCTAAAAATCTGGTCTTGAAAAATGTGTGGTCTTATCAAAGAGCTGGTCTTCTTCAGAGGTTATATTGTACCATGTGCAGATGGAGCAAAGCTAAACCTGATAGATCATGCACCATGATATTAGATGAAGACTTAGAATTGCTATAAAAAATTTCTACACAGCGGATACTCTCAAAGGTGAGCTTTTAAAGATGTTTCACTGGCATGTAGGATAAAAAGATATTGAGAATCTGCCACCAAATCTGTTGAAGAAATGGCCTTTAGAGAGCTACCGTATAACATTGTGAAGCACAGTTAGTTTCAAAGTATTGGACAATACACCCATTGCTTGGATTTTCTGACATCTACATCAAAGACCAATGTCACTATGTGCCATAACATGGTGTTGTACAATACATATAGGTATGCAGCTTTTGTATGATGTTTCTCCTTAGGGATCACATCTACACCATTTAGATAGCAACTGGTTTAAACATTGAGTGAAAGCTGAGCCCTTCGAGTTTTACAGTCTTAACAAGGTGGTATCATATTCCTATATGCTTGAAGGTAGCATCAAGTTCTATGGTATGTGAAGGTATCTTCTTCTTAGTTGTAGTCTGAGGTTTCTTAAACTTACAGGAAATGAACGTATGAAGCAAAATATAGTATGTAAATCAATAACATTTAGAACCTCAGTCACGACTTAGATTTCGGAATTCCATATCTAGTCTTTCTTCACATTACTTGTCTTTGCTAAATAAGACAACTTTGGAAAACAAAATTAAGAATTAAACCAGTCAACTTTTTATTTTTTCTACTATTACATTAAATTCACCAAAAGTCAAATAAGAAACTTATTTCAAAACTATAATTAAAATACTATATCAAATAATGAAAAACAAAAATTGGACAACAACACGGTACAGGTGCCACAACATATGGAGACAGCATAGAAATAGTGGGGTTAACCTCTTTCCAATGTTGGTCACATATTTGTCATATTACAATAATCACAAGTCAGACCACATAGGAATAAGAGGATACAATAGAAGTGAAACAACTTTAAAGATTCACCTTGTCCAAAATAGACTCCACATGAGTGGCACCAGACGCCTTTACTCATGTTACACTAATGCTTCTTCAGGGGATGTGGCAAGGTGTTCCCATGTCCCATCATATATACCTTCCCAAAAAGTTGTCCCCTGATTGAATTTGGCCAATAAGAATAGATTTCCCATATACTACAAAATGTTCCATGCCCCAGACATAGTCTTAAGACTTATACAGTGAAAATAAGCACCAAATAAACATAAATAGCAATCAGTGTGAGACTAGCCAATGTATTCCTTACTGTAACAGGTGATCGGGTAAAGCAGGTAGTTGACCCACAGGACCACTGCTGGGCTTGTTCCAAGGGAGTGTAACTAAGTGGCCATCGGGCATCTTCACAGAGCCCTAGATATTAAGGATGGCTTCCCGACAGCCACGATGTGGGACCTCAGAGCAGTCCCCAGCAGTGGCAGCTGACCAGATAGGCCAGAAGTGCCAGTGCTAGGCACCAACAGGATAAAGGACAAAGATATAGCAGACTATACGCAGGTATAGAACAGACAAAGACAGGACTAAATGTATGCCAAACAAGGAGGTTAAAAAGAAGGCAAGGTACAAAACAGAGACTGGACACATCAAGAACATGACAGGAGACAAGCAGAGACATAACATAATACTCTGGCTAGGAACTAAGGCATAAACATGGCAAGAACACAGGCACAGAACATGGCATGGAAACCAGCATGGAGACCAACCAACAACTTAGAGGATACCACAAGGACACCAACAAGGCAGCACAAACTAGAGCGTTCATGGTGACAGCGGCACCGTAACAGAAACCAGATCTGCAACAGAAACACAGGTACATCTGCGGTTTGCAGCAGAGGCTGCGGCATAAGGACAAGACCAGGAACACATCCATGTCCACGGCCCAGAACAGGGATTGCTGCACCGACTATGACAGAAGCCCCCTCCTTCTCATCCAATTCCACAAAATGGAAATCCCACATAGGTCTGGGGACCAAAACTTCACCAGGGACAACCAAAACCAAACTACAGGCTGCATGACAGCCAGTACAGGGAATAAAAAGGAAATGGAGATGCACAGGAGGAAAAAACAGGGCACTAGACAGAATGGAGAAGGGGGACTCAAGGCAGGACCATAAGCAAGGGAGTGGCCAGCAGCTGCAAAACACCAAAAAGACCTGCAAAAGAGAAGAGGAAAAAAAACACACATAAAAAAAGGGAACTGCCAGAAACAAGACCTGCACATAGACCAAGAAAACAGGGCAGAATGTCAGTGGAGTCCATGGCCTGATCCTACTGTAACAGGTGAGCAAGTAAGTCAGGTAGTGGACCCACTGGACCACTGACAGGCTTGCTCCAAGAGGGCGTAACTAAGCAGCCGTTGGGCATCTGTACAGAGCCTTAGATGGTAAGGATGGCTTCCCCAGCAGTGGCAGCTAACCAGATAGGCCAGAAGTGCCAATGCTAGGCAACCAACAAGATAAGGGATGAAGATATAGCAGACTAAATTTAGAGATGTGCAGGTACAGAACAGACAAAGACAGGACTAAACAGATGCCAACAAGCAGAGACATAAGCTAGGACTTTGACTAAAATAAGCAAACAGGCAAAAATCACAAACAAAGATACAGGCAACACAAGAAACAACCAAAAATCATAGCAATCCCACCAACCCTAACAAAAATAACACAAAAAGGTCAGAAAGAGTGTAGGGGCAGGAAAAAAACCCCACATTAAGGATTCGGCCCCCCCTCTTACACGGGGTAAAATTCAATTCCCCCGCCCCTTATAGACAACAAGGGAAATAAAAAACCAAGATAGGAAGGCAGGCCTAAGGAAAAATGCACGCAAATGGGGTGGGGCGCGGCGAAAGGAGCGTTCATGGTGACAGGGCCCTCCCGGGAACACAGGAAAATCCAAATTTGCAGCGGAGGCTGCGGCGTAAGGACAAGACCAAGAACACAGCTATGTCCCTGACACGGACAGTGACACAAACCCTTTTTTATGTTTATTATTACATTATTAGACTTTCTACTAAAATGTAACAGTGCAAAAAAGAGGTACCAGGTACATGTCGGTACAAAAATTGACCAAAACATGCATTGGTTACATTATTTAAGCAATTTATAATAAAGCATAATTTTTTTTCTTTTTTGGAAAGCCAAATTTTATTTTGGCTAAAGGTTTTAACTATAGAAGTCGGGGCGGTTCAAAGTAAATTTTGCCCGGTTTTGCCAACTATACCCATGGCTTTATGGGGGTTTAAACATTTCCCCCCCCCCAACGGGTATGAAATGGTTTTTTTTCACCCAAAAAAGTATTGAAATGAAATCATTAAAGAAAATTTTAAAACAAGCAGTAAATTCCTAATGAGAGAAGTAAGATACAGAAAGCTTTATAGGAAGGAAAACAGGAAAAAAAAAATATTTATTTTTCTAATTTCTACTACAAAAACATCTGAAATCAAGGCAATTAAACAAGTTTACTTCTTCATTATTATCTTAACCACAACAATCGTAAGAGATGTAAAATGTGCGATTGTTTATATTATTTTTATATTTTTAAAAAAATTTACAAACTTTGATCCCTAAGTTATATGTACTTATCCCACAAAACATCCAGGTATTCAAACTTGAAATTTAAATATAATTTTAAAATTTTGGAATGCAAAGGGGAAAAAAAAGGAAAAAAAAAAATGTATAAAAATTTTTACTTTTTAAAAAAAATTTGTTTATTTTTATTCTTTTTAAAAGTTAAAATACATGAAATGACAAAGCACCAACAGCAGGACACCCTGACCTTCTGCTGGGTCTGGACGCATGCACTGTTTGTGGCTTGACATCCCCTTTCTTTTTTGAGTTTTTTTTTCCTTTTTTATTTTTTTGGTCCTTTTAAAAAAGTGCGCCGTTTGTTCAACACAGCCCCATTTTAAAGGTTTTTTTAAACCAGAACCAGTTTTGTTGAGGTTTTTAGTCCTTTTCCCATGAGTGCATTCCCGGTTTGGGACAAAAAAAAAAGGGCCCTTTCACTCTTTCGGTTGCTTCCCCCTGACATTGCCCTTCCCTGTTAGGGTGACCAAAATTTAAGGTTTTTGCATTTCCCGCTTTTTTTTCCCTTTTTATTTACCTGTTTATAATAGATGCGGGGGAAAGGGACCTTTACCATGACCAAATACGAGCAAAGTTTAGTGATCAAGGTTTGACCCTTTATTAGTTCAAGATTTTAGCATCATTTGTAACATGGCTTCCCGAAACCACAGTTTTTTGTTATTTAGCACTTCCGTTTGGGATTTTTTGTTTATTGAAGTTAATAATAGTATTTTTGTATTGTATTATTTTGAGGGCTACGGGTTAGGGAAATTTTTGGGTAAAAATTGTCTATTTCCCCCCACTTTAATGGCGCCTGGGGTCCAGACACCCCCTTTTTGTGCAAAGACATAACCAAAAAGGGCCCAAATGGCCTTAATTTTTTTTGGGGCTTCTCTCAAAACAAAGGGGGGCTGATTTTTTCAAAGATTTTAATAAGAAAAAGCCAATAAAAAAGGGGGATTTATGTCACATTTTTGGTTTAATGGAATGTTTGTCCACCCCAAAGCATAAAAAAATGTCGGGCCCTTTTATTTCTTTTCTCTCTGGCACGTTTAATTAAATAAAAACTGATTTGGCCCCCCCCCCAAGGACTCGAGCCCCTTTGCGCTTCCGTCTACAACACAAATTTTGGATATTTTCTTTTGGTTTACAGGGGGCTTTTTAATTATTTTTTTCACTTTTTAAATTCAAAAAAATACCCATTTTATGTTTCAGTGGGTTTTGTTTTAAAAATGCCACAATTTTTTTGTTGCCCATGTTTTGGGTTCTTTTTGCTAAAAAGGAAAGCTTTTAAACTCGGGGTTTAAAAAATTTTGGAAATTTTTTTTGGGAAAAAAAAATAAAAAAAAACCCGGATTTTACTTGCTTGGTAACAAAAATAATGAATAATTGGTTTAAGACTGAAAAATGTTAAAAAATACCCCTTTAAAAATTTTGGTTGGGGGGGTTTTTTGTTATTTTTTAATGACGGTAAAGACAGCTCCATCCCAGCACCACCCCTGCTGCTCATGCTACCCACTGATGACATCACTTTCATATGGTCATGCTTTGAGAAAGCGTCTGAACGCAAAAAGGGGGCCTGGGCCAAAGTTTGGGGCCCAGATCCCACTTGTAATGTTTTTTTATCGAATAAAGGCTTTAAAGAAAAAGAGAAAAGGATGAGTTATCTTCTTGCTATGGAATTATATTTTAATTTCTATTATCGCCTACACCACCAACATCAATCAGGATGGATATTTTGGGTTTGGAACCTTTATAAATCAAGGGGGGGAAAATGAAAATAAATTGCCATCCAAATTTCAAACCTATCAGTTTTTATACATTTATTGATTTTTGTGACGCTCCCTTTTTACGGGCTATACTGAGTTTTTCGGGCCAAGGATTTATACATTTTTGTGCTTCTGTTTGGGAAAAAGTTTTTCCCCTATTTAAATTTCCCCTCATTAAAAATTTTTGGGAATAACTAGCCCCTAACTCTTTTAAAAACCTTTGGGAAATTGGGGGAAAATAAATGTGAGTGATGTTTTTTCCTTTTTTTCCATAAAGAAAACAAAAAACCTGGCAAACCCCTGGGTTTTGGGATAACTAAAAAAAACACCCACACTGGGAACACCACTGGATCAGGAATGCCATGGAGTGTTAAAGGGGTTTTGCCACACAGTAAAATTGATGTGGGAAGCTTGCAAATTAAAAAAAAATAAACATTTTCACCATTCATTATTATTATTAAAAAAATTCTTTTACCTTTAATTGTTTTTAGCGCCCCTTAGTGACCCTTTTGTTTCCCCGCTCGTCTCCAGGGGGAAAAGGGACCAGTGACGAGAGTCCTCAGTCCGGGCCGCACATGCCCCAACTTTACTTCAAAGCTTTTTTGTCATCTTTTCCCCTTGTCTAGTAAAAAAAAACACTCTCACCATTTGCTGAGGGGATTTGAAGCCCAGGTGCTGTAAATTCTTTAACTCCTGTCCCTGTACTCCCTCAAAAATTAGTCAAACAGGGGCAAAAAAATAAAAAGAAAAAAAAAAACCCTCAGTCTGGGTATGTGACTGAGAAAAAAAAAAACCCAATTTTTGGGTACTGGTTTGGGCAGGGGCTAAAAAAGGCAAAAAGTGTTTAAACCACCTGCCCCCCGTAGCAACTCATAGTCTTTACATAAACAAAAATTTTTTTTTAAAACTATTGAGAAAACTATAGGTAAATATATTGTTAAGCCAAACCTGCTGAGTCACATGATATGTAGTTCAAACAAATCATACACGCCCCTCAATTGAACACAATGAAAGTTGAAACAGGAGAAAATCCAATTTAAAGTTGTTGTCTCACCATGCTGTTTCACAGAGCAGCATTCATTTATGCATCCTGTGTCCTTGACCCAAGGCTGTGGATAATTAGCATTTAAATTTTCCGGGTATTCAAAGGTCTGCTAATTACTCTGAAATTAAATAAAAATCCAGAGCTAAAGTAAACAGCAGTAACTATTCTCCTTTGTTTGAAAGATTAGATAACACTCAAACGCTCAAGCTGCTGGCAGTACTGTGTGCAACCTCTGTGCTGATGTCATCTCTGCTTTCGATTAAACACACAGTGGGAAAAAAAGGGGGGAAAAAGCGTCTGAAAACCCAGAGAAACCTAATGCACTTTAGAACTGAAAAAATCACTTTTTCTCCAAACAAAAAAAAAAACAATGAAATTTCCCCATTTGGAAAAAGTCTTTCAAATTTAAAGTTCCTTAAATTTGAAAGCAAACTTTGGGAGTGAGACAAAACCCCCTTTTAAACCCCTTTTAAACCGAAGCCCTGAAAAGTATTAATGACCAGAACATTTTTTTTCGTTTTTGCCTCCATGCGTTTCCCAAAAATTGTAAACTTTTTTATTTTTTTTTAAAGACCACGTTTAAAATTTGGGGGCCTCGTTTTTTTCGAGACAGTTGTACTTTTTGGGGGGAAAATTTTTAAATTCACTTTTTAGATAATTGCAGTATTTTTTTTTTTTTTTTTAAAAATAAATGTTTTGGTTTTTTAATTTTTTTTTTCACCATTTCATTTCACAGTTAACTAACTTGTTAGATTAATTCTACAGGTTATTATGGTGTGTGGGATACCAAATATGTGTAGGTTTTTTCGTGTGTTGTGTAATTTAAGCACAATTATTTTTAAATTAACATTACTTACTTTTTATTTTTATAGTTATTTTTTTATTCTTTTTTTTTTAAACCACTTTTTTATGGGTTTTTTGTATTTTTTTTTTTACTCCATGAAGGTGAGAACTGTTTTACATTTTTTTTTTTTTTTGTGTTTTTTTTTACCTTACTAATATATTAGCATATTCAAATTTGCTAATACATGCTATCTGTGTCAGTTGACACAGGGCAGTGATTAGGACAGCACACAGTGCATCCTTATCAATGGCTTTTACACAGTACAGCTCGTTTTTCTCCCCCCCCTTCCCTTTTCGGGCCAGCTTAGGTCCCAGAGATATCTGATGCTGCGGTCCCTGGCTCTGTCGGGTAACCGGGTGTTACGATCCACCCGACAGAGAAGGGGGAACCTTTGATTGCGACTGCGGTAAGCACCGCCGCAATCAAAGGGTTAAAGATCGGGTTGCGGAGGTTTCCGCCGCTCCCCGATGCATTGCAGGACATGCTTGGATCGGGGGCTGTGTATACAACCCCGGATCCCAGCACAATTGCGGCGCCGGAGCGCCGCAAACTCCGATGGTCTACAGCGGAGTCTAATGACGTCGCTGCAGAGAACGACTGAATGCCGCCGTCTAAAGACGGGTGGGGCGGTCGTTAAGGAGTTAAGTTGACCTCCAAAACTTGTAGTCAGTGGCCTCTCCATTCATCTTGCTATAACATGGAACATTCAATGTTCACGAGCTATATACAGCCAATCACAGGCCAATCGTGCTCCCGTTCCATCTCGGTGGCCTCCCTGTTCATCTCACTGTAGCATGGAACATTCAATGTTCACGAGCTATAGACAGCCAATCACAGGCCAATCGTGCTCCCGTTCCATCTCGGTGGCCTCCCCATTCATCTCGTTGCAGCATGGACCGTTCAATGTTCACATGTTATGTGCAGCCAATCACAGGCCACAATGTCCCGTGCACATGACCACTGTGAACCTAGCACGTGAACAATGAACGTTCCGTGCTATATCGAGATTCCCGGGATGGCCACCGGGATTGAACAGGAGCGTAATTTAGGTGAGAATGCTCCTTTTTTTCTATTTTGAATCATTCCATGTCCCGAACACACCTTTAATTTAAATAAATGGCCAATAATGTGATTCATGACCAGGCTGGGTCTGCCGGAATGTACATCGCTCCTTATTAGCAACTCTCTGTTTCGGTTCATAGAGAGTTGCTCGTAATACTTTCCATGGTATCTACACATTGGTGTACAGAAAGGGTTGTGTTTACAATACAGAGTTTTTAAAATGAAACGAAATCTTTCAAATCATTTTTCCTTAAAATTTGATGTTTAGCAACATGACCGTCTTATAAAAATAATTTGCATTGTGGAAAAATCATAGAAAATAATCCATTTTTTATGATTCATTCTCGCCTCTTGCATACAAGGTACAGGATCTGTATTTTTATGGATTTACACCAAAATTGACTTCAAGATAAAAGACATAACAAATCATTCTACACACTGAGGCACATCACTATTTCCCTACTGTGCACCTCATAGTGATAGATGCCTGGATCTGTGGATTCAAATCCGAGCTAACTGGGAAATCATTGCAGAACATTTAGAAGTTATTTATGGACTTGGCTTACACGGAATCTAAACTAATGCAGCCTAAGATGTGATCTTGTATTCCCATCAACACAATAGATGTTGTTGTCACCCTGTGATAAAGGTGGTTACGGTGTCCTTTAGATAACATTTGAAATGCACCATAAATTATGGCTGTTGAAATGAAGATGACTTTAGGTGATAATGCAATATATTAAGAAACACCTTGCTGGCTTTCCATTTATGCTCCTCTTACATATCATAGATTATACCTGGGAAACTTTAGAACACTAACTGTAATTGAACTACTTCTTCACATACTACATTCACTTACATTTCAAGAATTGCTGCAATAATATCTTGCCAGGAAATACATAAATGTTATATTCTTTGCTTAAAATAGAGCTAAAAACACACTCATATTTGCATGTGGCTTAACCCATTCCCACGCAGTCATTTTTGTCAATTTTCTTGTTCATTTTCTGTCGGCAGAGCCACGTGAGGGCTTATTTTTAGTGAATTCAATTGAAACGAAAAAATAGCCAGCTCACCTCATGCCCACTGTTATAGGTTTATTACAAAATGCATGAGGGAGTTGTGTTTCCCACAGTGGAGGGCAGCCAGTTTGACACCTCTGGCTTAGAGCAAAGCGCAGGGTGAGATGGGTGTGCGAAGTCATGTCTGTGATGTGTATGGTTGTCATTGGCTGGAAATAATACATTGACCTCGATTTACATTACAACGCCTTTCATGTTCAGCATCAGTGTGTCAGTGTGTCTCATAAGAGCAGGACGTGTGTTAGCTTTCTCCTCAATACAGCTCAGCTCAGCGACACAGTTCTCTTTGTTCACACAGACAAATACGCTTTTAGCTGTGAATCATATAGAACATAGGTAGATCAGAGAATTTCAGTTCTTAGTTAGTTAGGCTGAGACTTTTAAAGAAGCATCTAGTGCTGTACAGCCGCAGGGGTGGGGGGTGGGGGGCTTTTGAAAGGAGAGTGTATATTGTGCAGCCCAGAATGCTTTGAACCTGCATTGAAATGGCTTTTTTTTTTTTTTTTACCAGTTTATTACCTTGTATTTTGTGCAGCCCCAGTTTTGTTCAAAGACCACATTGTACTTATATACGATACAGAAATTTTTCTTGTTAATTGACCGGGTGTGTATTTCTAGTGCAAAAACCCACCTTTTATTATCCGTACACATTTAAGTAGTTTTTTTTTTACTTTGTGTGAGGCCTTTTTGTTCAAAGACCCAACTTGTACAATACATTAGGATACAGAATTTTGCTAGTAATTGCTAGTTGTACATTTCATGGGTGCAAAAACCCACCTTTTATTGTCTGTACATAATTTTTATTAGGTCTTTTTCACTTTGGCGCCAGACCATTTTTGTCAAAGACCCTCATTTACTTATTTAGGATACAGAAATTTGCTAGTAATTGCTGTGTTGTATTTCATAGGTGCAAAACCCACTTTTATTTTCCTTACACTATTTAATTAGTTGTTTTCCAGTTTGGCGCAGGCCATTTTTGTTCAAAGACCCATCTTGTACTTATATTAGGATATAGAAAATTTGCTAGTATCATTGCCAGGTGTATTTCATTGGTGCAATAAAACTCCTTTTCTTATCAGTATAACATTAAAATAGCTGTAAACCCTGCACTTTGGTTCGCTCCAGTTTTAGTTTCTTCAAACTAGCCACTTTGTACTTAAATTTGGATACAGAACATTTTGTAGTTACTGTTGGTGTATTTCATTGGTTGCAAAAAAAAACGTTGTTGTTATCCGTTGTTACAACTTTTAAATAGCTGTATTATGCACTTGGTGAGGCCCTAGATTTTTTTTCAAATAGACACGTTGTAAGACAATTTCTGATAGATAATTTTTCTAGCAACTGTTCTGGTTAGTCATTGTCTGCAAAAAACTCAATTTCTCATCCGTGTAACTTCTGAATAAGTTTTATTGCGCTCGTTGAATCTCAGTTTTGTGGCGAAAGATTAGGCCACTTGATGATATTTTGGTTGTAAAAACTATCAATTCCTAGTCTACTGGGCATCTTGTAATCCCTGGGACTGAAGGAAGAACACCTGTTGTTTTTGTCTTTACGGTTCTTTCCCACCAGACCACATTTCACGGTATTCGCTAGAAACTTCCGTTTCTAATTCCTAGGGTTAGACTGTAGGAAAATCAGGAGGGATTAAGAATAGCTGTGATTTGCCGTTTTTAATAAGAGTCCAAAAATCTTCCTTACTTTCTTAAATTTTTATCTTTCTGAGACAATGGAGCGAAATGCACGGTGGTAAGCGAGCAAAGAGGGTTGTAGTACACGGAGGTAGAGGTACGACGAGATAGGTGCTCCTTCCAGTGCTGAGCGACAACAGCAAGCAGCGGATGTGTTTTTTGCAGGACCGTAGGCCCTGTTCATTGCTGGGTCAGGGGGCTGTGAATCTCAGTAACGAACAGCGTCCGCCAATCTGTTCTTCAGTGGTTAATGCAACCTGCATCCAGCAGTTTACCTCTCGTCACATCCCAGTTAAGTTTAAGGCTACATATGTAATCATCAGCATCGTCAGGGCAATCCGTCCAACATGAAGCGAATGGGCAGCTCCAAATGTCAACTCGTGTACCCACCACTGAGGATAATCCATTTTCTTAAGACCTCTTGATGATAAAATGCCGGTTGGGGAGTCAGAAGGCAAGTTTCCAAAGAACAAGAGGCCAAAGAGGAATGATTTTGTCTGCTTGAGACCCAATTGCTTATGCCATCAGAGGTGGAGAAGGAAGCCGGTCAATCGGCAAAAATCTCCGGTCGTCGGCAACGGCATGTGAGCAGTGCCTGTTGCCTTGTAGCCGCAGCTCCAGGGGCAGAATGTCAGGACGAGGAAGTCACCTGTGTTTGATGATTGATGATTTGATGACGACATTGCGGATCCAATGTGGTCTTTTCAACAGAATTTGCTTGGAGCGCTTCATCACTGGACGAGGAGGAAGACAATGGGGTATAGTTGTCAGTACGGGTTCCGCTCAAAAAGAGAGAGGGCGGGTCGCAGAGAAGGTCCGCTGAGATGATTCCGCAAGCCACGATCAGCGGGAAAACCGCTCCTCAGCTTATTGCCGTCGAAAAGGTCCGGATCCTCTCAAAGCCTGGGCCTTTTTTGAGCAAGCCTCTGATTCACCCAGCGATGTCATATGCCGCCTTTGCCGTAACGCATCCAGTAAAGGCAACGTATCTAGGTGTTTAACACACACCAACATGTCTTGTCACATGCAGAGAATGCATGAGTTGAATGGGGGAACACTTCGCCGAAAAAGGCCACACGATGCCGGGCTTCCAACCACTGTCACTCCCTCTGTCTCCGCCTCACTCGTCCTCCGCCATCCACCAAGCGTTCCATCAGCTGCAATGTCTCTCAGGAGGTCATTGCATAAGGGATCAGCTTCGCTTCAGCCGCCCACCGTCGCCCGGAGTTACTAGTGGTTGAGCCGATTGCGTTGGCTTATCGAGATCGATCGTAGTCGCATAGTCGCGCCGCTATCGATAAGGTTTTTCGATAGTGAGCATCGATTAAGATCGTGACCATTAAAAGTCTATGGTGGAGAGCAACTACACCTTCATTATTACACCCAAACAAGGCTCGGAGAAGCTGAAAGTACATCCACAACAGTCAAATGGGATACGTGTGCTAAATCTTAGGCAACACACTTACGGTTATTACTAAAAAAAAGTCACAGAAAAAAAATGTCACAGACCCATTTACTATCTCCTGTCTTGTACCACAGCCTGACCCTTATAAACCGGCATCACCCACAAATTAAAAAGTGACAGAAGGCAGTTGATTCTGAAAACATCATGTTACTTGAACTGGACATTGATGATCCCTGTCCTGGAACGCAGCATGTGCCCAAACCTGCATGACCCCCAACAATTAAAAGTGCCGGAATAAAAGGAGTCTTTCAACCACCCCAAATTTTAGTTTCCTGGACATGACTATACCTGTCTTGGGGCCACAGCAGTTAGCCGCCAAAACTGCACATGACCCCACATTAAAAAGTGCCGGAAAAAGGTGTCTTTCAACACCATTTTTAGTTTCATGGACATTGACTATACCTGTCATGGGCCATACAGCATGTAGCCCAAACCTGCATGAACCCCACTTTAAAAAAGTGCCGGAAAAAGGAGTCTTTCAGACCACCATTTTAGTTTCACGGACATTGACTATTACCTGTACTGGGCCACCAGCATGAGCCCCAAACCTGCTTGACCCCCAACATTTAAAAAAGTGCCGAATAAAGGAGTTTTCAACCACCATTTTAGTTGAACTGGACATTGTACCTATAACTGTCCTGGGCCACGGCATGAGCCCCAAAACCTGCATGACCCCACATTTAAAAGTGCCGGAAAAGGTGTCTTTCAACCACCATGTTAGTTTCACTGGACATTTGGACTATACCTTGTCCTGGGCCACAGATGAGCCCCAAACCTGCATGCCCCCCACATTTAAAAAGTGCCGGAAGAAAAAGGAGTCTTTCAACCACCATTTTAGTTGAACTGGACATTGACTATACCTGTCCTGGGCCCAGCATGAGCACAAAACCTGCGATGACCCCCACATTTTAAAAAGTGCTGGATAAGGTGTCTTTCAACCACCATGTTGTAGTTTCACTGGACATTGACTATACATGTCCTGGGCACAGCATGAGCCCTCCAAACCTGCATGACCCCCACATTTAAAAAGTGCCGGAATTAAGGAGTCTTCAACCACCATTTTAGTTTCACTGGACATTGACTTATACTGTCATGGGCCACAGCATGAGCCCAAACCTGCATGACCCCCACAATTTAAAAAAGTGCGGAAAAAGGAGTTTTCAACAATTTTAGTTTCACTGGACATTGGATATAACCTTGTCCTGGGCCACGCATGAGCCCCAAACCTGCATGACACCTACATTTAAAAAGTGCCGGAAAAGGAGTCTTTCAACCACCATTTTAGTTTACAGGACTTTGGACTCATACCTGTCAAGGGCCACAGCATGAGGCCCCAACCTGCATGACCCCCACATAAAAATTGCCGGAAAAAAGGTGTCTTTCATCCACCATTTTAGTTTCACTGGACATTGACTATACCTGTCCTGGGCCACAGCATGAGCCCCAAACCTGCATGACCCCCACATTTAAAAAGTGCCGGAAAAAGGAGTCTTTCAACCACCATTTTAGTTTCACTGGACATTGACTATACCTGTCCTGGGCCACAGCATGAGCCCCAAACCTGCATGACCCCACATTTAAAAAGTGCCGGAAAAAGGAGTCTTTCAACCACCATTTTAGTTGAACTGGACATTGACTATACCTGTCCTGGGCCACAGCATGACCCAGGGCCGGAGTTACAGTGGGTGCGGTGAAAGCCAGGGCTGGCGTCCGTCATCTATTAACACGCAGGTTAAAATGCCTGATGACGCAGCAACGAAAACTGTCGTGCTGAAGCAGAGTGCGGAAGCGGAAGTGTGAGAACTCCAGCCTTCCTCTGTACACAGTCAATACCTGGGTAGCGCTTGCCCCTCCGTATGAGTGTGGACCAATTGAGCTTCACTTGGAAATACTGGTGGTTAACGCTCCTGTTACACCCAGGTGCCCTTTATCTTGGCATTCTTTTTCTCATTTTACTCAACGTGCTGGAGGAAATGGTCTCTGTACTTTGTTCTCTGTCCGTGCTCCATACTCCATGTCCTCTGAATAACCTACATCTGGTCAAGTTTTCCTGTACCTCCCTTGTACAATTCAGAGGAATTTTTTTAACAGCTATTTTGTACATGCAAGTTTTTTAGTACTTTAATTCTAGAAAACACATTTTTAAAATAGGATGGAATCCCACCATGTCTTTGTTTCTCTTTTTTTCATTGTATTAAATGGGTTGTCTCAATACAGGGATTGATAGCTATGTTAAAGATCTTGCAAAAACAAGTCATTTTGCAATATGTGTCCATTAACAGTGTCCTACCTATTCCTGTTTCTGACAGCACCATCACCCTTGAGCCACTCTTGACAATTGTGAAGAACAAATGTCTGTTAGAAACAACATTTTTTAGAATAGGACCTGTAGTATAGCTGCATGTCACAGCAAAATGCCCCAAAAATTCAAAGCATGACCCTTGAGCCACTTTGGTCAATTGTGAAGAACAAATGTCTGTAGAAAAACATTTTTAGAATAGGACTGTGTATAGCTGCATGTCACAGCAAAATGCCCCAAAATTCAAAGCATGACCTTGAGCACTTTGGTCAATTGTGAAGAACAAATGTCTGTTAGAAACAACATTTTTTTTATAGGACTGTAGTATTGCTGCATTTCAAAGCAGCATGACCCAAAAAATTATAAAAATGACTTCTCAGCCACTGTTAAAAATTGTGAGGGAGAAATGCCACTTAGAAGCCACATTTCTGTTACAAAGGACCATGATTATTGCTGTATCTCACAGCAACATGACCCAAAAAATTATAAA
This sequence comes from Phyllomedusa bahiana, assembly GCA_025379985.1. NCBI lineage: Eukaryota > Metazoa > Chordata > Amphibia > Anura > Hylidae > Phyllomedusa > Phyllomedusa bahiana. The sequence continues at coordinate 51,542 of JAODAL010027280.1, forward strand.
TATGACTTCTCAGCCACTATTAAAAATTGTGAGGGAGAAATGCCACTTAGAAGCCACATTTCTGTTCCAAAGGACCATGAATTATTTGCTGTATCTCACAGCAACATGACCCAAAACCATTGAAATGGAAAATACTTCTAAGATAAAGTGAGGAAAATGGAATCACTTTTGTTCATAAACCTTGTTGCTTTTACAGCTCCTCACAGCAAAACCAGCAAGAATAAATTGTTGAGAGAAATGATGAATAATAAAAATTGCAAGTTAATGAAATGCAAGATATTTTAAAAAAAAAATGTTTTAAGTGAGACCATTTCTGTTTGAAAAGGAATGTGAAGTAGACTGGCAACTAATCGGTGACCTCGGCAATTGGGGCCACAACATCATCAGAGATCCATGCCTGATTCATCTTGATGAAAGTCAAACGATCCACATTATCTGTGGAAAGCCGGATGCGTTTGTCTGTAATGACTCCTCCAGCTGTGCTGAAGGTCGCTCAGATATGACGCTGGCTGCTGGGCAGGACAACACCTCTATGGCGTGACGAGCCAGCTCGGGCCATTCGTCCATTTTGGATACCCAGAAGTCTATTGGGTCCGGAACACATGCAAAAACATCGGTGTTGAGACGCAGATAGTCGTGCACCATGATCTTAAGCTGATCTCTGTGTGTTGGATGTGTGCCCTGCATTGCATGCGTTGGTGAGGTGGTAAACAAAGATTGCCAGAGGTCACCCATTAGGCTTCTGCCACCTTGCCTGCTGCTGCCGCTACGCCTACTTGGCACTCTACTGCTGTCACGTCGCTGATGTTGTTCCACCGTGACATTTGGGGAACGTGAAGCAGACGCAACAGATGTCTCCAGTTGATCAATCAGCAAGGTCTCCATTTCCTGCATTTTACTCTCTATTTGGGTGGGTGGGTGGAAGGAAAGTGCTGATTTTTGTTTTGTACCGGGGATCCAGGAGGGTGGCCACCCAGTAACTGTTGTTCATTTTGATGGCCTTAATGCGAGGATCATGTTGGAGGAAATGGAGCATCCAAGCACTCATGTGAGAGATGGAGCCTTGATTTCCCAAGCCTCTGGGTCGAGGGGCACTAGCAAACTGATCTTCCTCATCTTCCTCCTCCGCCTCAAATTCGCGCCAACCTCTTTCCAAGGCAGGGACGTCGGTAACATCGGTGTCTAGGAATACCTCCTCCTCCTCCTCCTCCGCTGCCTCCGGCACAGCTTCAACACAGCCCTGACTTGCCTGAGATGATGCACCCTGAGAGCTGATGCGCCACCTTGCACTAGCTCTGGACCCCGAACCACTGCCTAATGAAGACCGATGAAATTGTGAAACTGTCGGGCCTTGTGGATTTGACGGAGAGAAAGGCTCCGTGTCCGCATCTGTGTCCGTCTCCTCCTCCGTCGCTGGCGGGACCTGTTGTTTCAGAGTGTCCAACGATCGTTCCAGAACTAAGATCACCACAATGCTCATGCTGACAAGGGCATTGTCCGCACTGACCATTTTGGTGGCTTCTTCAAAACTGGCAAGGATGGTGCAGAGCTCTTTCACCTGCCTCCACTCTCGGTGGTTCAACACCCGAGGTCCGTACCGCTGCTTGTCAGGCCATGTGTCACTTCGTACTGCGTAATGGCATTGCGCTGCTGCCACAATCGCTGGAGCATGTGGAGGGTGGAATTCCAGCGTGTTGCCACGTCAACAATGAGACGGTTGACGGGGAGGCCGAGCTGACGCTGCAACGCAGCCAGGCGGGACGAAGCAGGGTGCGAACGGCGGAAGTGCGAACTCAGACCTCGAGCCTTCTTCAGCAGGCAGTCCAGACCCGGGTAGCTCTTTAGAAATTTCTGGACGACAAGGTTCATGACATGTGCCAGGCAAGGGATGTGCTCCAGCCTACCGATCTTAAGGGCGGCCAGCAGATTTCGCCCGTTATCGCACACCACCTTGCCTGGCACAAGGTTCTTGTCACCCAGCCAGCGCTCGGTCTCGTTGCTTAGAGCCGTCCACAGCTCCTGACCTGTGTGTGGACGGTCTCCAAGGCAGATTAATTTCAACACGGCCTGGTGTCTCTGGGCACGTGATGCCACCAGAGGACCTTGGGGGAAAGAGCCCTGCACCATCCCTGCGGTTTTGAAGAGCGTGCGCCGAGCCTGAGAGCCACCGTCACCCCCAGAGACATCCACCCAGCTCACCCAGTGAGCTGTCACAGAGATATAGCGGCCTTGGCCGTGCTTACTAGTCCATGTGTCGGTGGTGAGATGGACTTTTCCGGACACAGATGCAGACAACGCGCTTGAAATTTTAGATGACACGTGGCTGGCCAGGGCAGGGACGGCTTTTCTGGCAAAGAAATGCCTGCTCGGCATCTGGTATTGGGGGCAGGCGAGGGCCATGACGTGGCGGAACCCATCTGTGTCCACCAGACGGAAAGGCAACATTTCCAAGGCCAAAAGCCTGGCAATGCCGACATTCAGGCTTTTGGCTTTGGGATGGTTTGGGTTAAAGTGTTTCTTCTGCTCCCAAACCTGGAAGACAGAAGGCTGGCTGCTAGACTGGCCGCTGTACGGCGTGCAGGTCGTCAAACTGGCGGAAGGAGAAGGGGTAGGATGGGTCTCTGGTGGTGCTGGTGGTACTCGGGCGACGGTGGAGGCTGAAGCGGAGGCTGATCCCTGATCATGACTCTGAGAGACATGGGCAGCTGAGGAACGCTTGGTGGTGGCGGAGGAGGAGGAGGCGGAGACAGAGGGTGTGACAGTGGTTGGAGGCTGGCGTCGGTCTGGCCTTTTTTGGCCAAGTGTTCCCTCCATTTCAACTCATGCATTCGCTGCATGTGACTAGACATGTTGGTGGTGGTTAACCACTTAAGGTTCTTGCCTCTACTTATGCGTTTACGGCAAAGGCGGCATATGACATCGCTGGGTGAATCAGAGGCTTGCTCAAAGAAGGCCCAGGCTTGAGAGGTCCTGGACCTTTTTGACGGCGATAAGCGAGGAGCGGGGTTTGCGCTGACCGTGGCTGGCGGAATCATATCAGCGGACTTCTGCGACCGCCCTCTCCCTTTTTGTGGCGGGACCCGTATTGACACTACCCCATCGTCTTCCTCCTCGTCCACTGATGAAGCGCTCGCAAGCAAATTCTGCGGAAAAGACCAGGATGGATCCGCAATGTCGTCATCATCATCATCATCATCAACACAGGTGACTTGGTCGTCCTGACTTTCTGCATCCAGAAGCTGCGGGCTACAAGCAAGGGGCACTGCAAGGCGTTGCCGACCGCCCGGGATTTTTGCCGATTGACCGGCTTCCTTCACCTCCTCTGATGGCATCAGTAACTGGGCGTCAGAGCAGAGAAAATCATCCTTTTTGGCCTCTTGATCTTTTAACATGCCTTCTGACCCCAACCGCATTTTGTCATCAAAGAGGTCTTCAGACAATGGATTATCCACAGTGGTGGGTACACGAGTTGACATTTGGGCTGCTTCATGTTGGACGGATGCTGATGATGCTGATGACGACATTTGTGGCCGTGACTGCGAGGACGAGGAGGTAAGACTGCTAGATGCAGGTTGCATTAACCACTGAAGGACAGATTGGCGACGATGTTCGTTACTTAGATTCACAGGGCCCTGACCCAGCGATGACAGGCCTGACGGTCCTGCAACTGACGATCCGCTGGCATGCGT